>BQMB01000301.1:0-137500 GCA_027943415.1 Closterium sp. NIES-67 | reverse complement strand
GGCCTGGGAACGGTAATTCTTGTGATGATTGGTGGGGGAAATTGGACAAATGACGTTGGCCGCACATTCCCTCCACGTACCCGCCCAGCTTACACAATTATGGGGTGTTCAATTTGTGTGGTCCCGGTATGGTTTCAAGCGAACAACCTCACGGTAACTCTCAGCACCACACAGGAAACCAGGAAACCCCAGCGTAGCCCACAGAGCATTTGTACGCGCTATAAGAAGGGCTGATGCCATGCAGCACAGCCGCGAACAAGCCACGCCGATGTCCCCCACAGCAGCAGTCCTTGACCCGTTGTGCTTCTGGAAGCCGCTAGTCGAGGTCATTCAAACTATCCCTCTCCCCTCTTCTTGTGCAGCTGAGTCTTCTTGCGTCGCCTGATCCGCGTGCTGCGTGCTGCTCAGATTCTCGCTGCCCAGCCGCAGCAGCCGGCAGCCATGGACGCGGGCACTGGCAATGCTACCGCCAGCGCCTCCCTCCTAGAATCCTCCGCCCCGCTCACCCTCCTCAAATCCCTCGCTCCCACCCTCCTAATCGCCGCGATCCTCGCCGTCCTTGTCGCGCGATGGTTCCGCAGCGGCGGTGGCGGCAAGCAACCCCCCGTCGTGCCGTCCCTCCCGCTGATCGGCGGGCTGCTAAAATTCATGAAGGGCCCGATCCCGCTGATCAAGGACGCGTACGCGAAATACGGCAGCGTGTTCACGGTGAACGTGCTGCACATGCGCATGACGTTCCTGATCGGGCCCGAGGCGACGACGCACTTCTACAAGGCGTCGGAGGACCAGCTGAGTCAGCGCGAGGTGTACAAGTACAACGTGCCCACGTTCGGCCCGGGGGTGGTGTTCGACGTGGACTACCCGATCCGCATGGAGCAGTTCCGCTTCTTCGCCGACTCGCTTAAAGTCACGCGCCTGCGCACCTACGTCGATATGATGGTGGAGGAGGCGCAGGTGAGACCGATCAGCACGCGGGGATAAGGATGCGAGTAATGATGAGGGGGGTCGGAGGAGGAGGGGGGGGGGGGGGGTGTTAAGGGGGTGGGACGCAGTGAGTGAGCTCGATCGATGTGTGATACTCGTGCTTCGGTGGAGGGATCCAGGTTTGGAGTGTGGGTCTCGTGTGGGAGTCTAAGTTGCCGACTGTGTTCCTGCTTCGCAAGATCTGATCTTCCCTTCTGCCCTCCTGGTCTCGCATTTGATCGTAAATGACCACGCTTTTCCCGGATCACGATCCTGCCGTGCTGTCGCCTGTCGTTCGTCGCTGATCGTCGTTGCGAGCCCGAGTCTCCCGCCGCCGCTGAAGCCCACCACTCCGTTGCGTGCATTCCGATCGTTACTCGTACTCACATCCTCACTCCTCTGTCTGCCCCTACACCCTCCTCTCACTCTCTCCAACCTCGTCCCCTCACCATCCCCCCACCTCCCCTTCCCCCGACTATCCCTCTCCTCCCCCCCACCTCCCCCCGGCCCCCGCCCCCTTTCTTCCCGGCCTGTGCGCGTGTGTGGCGCCGTGCAGGACTTCTTCTCGCAATGGGGCGACTCCGGCGAGGTGGACCTCAAGGACGCCATGGCGCGCCTCATCATCCTCACGGCCAGCCGCTGCCTGCTGGGCCGCGAGGTGCGCGAGGGCATGGCGGACCGCGTGTCGGAGCTCTTCCACATCCTCGACCTCGGCATGCTGCCCATCAGGTGCGCGCGCGCGTGTGTACGCCGGCCGTCAGGTGCGTCCGTGCCGCCCATTAGTAGCGCGTGCTGCCCATTAGTAGCGCGTGCCGCCCATTAGTAGCGCATGCCGCCCATCAGGCGAGACACAGCTGCCAAGGATGCTCGTCTTCGGGGCGCGCAGGTCTGTGTATGACGACGAAGCAACACGCACCAACTAATTGGGCACAAGGTCATGAAAAGTAGAGCGGAAGCAAGGCCAGACGTCTTGTGCTGTGCAATCGGGGCGCCGCCGACGCATTGTACGAACGAACTAGTATGGACAACGGTTCAAAATGCCCCTGTTTGCGTTTTGAAAGATGGCGCTTGCGTGTGCTGCTCTGGTTGCTTTGGCTGCCGCCCTTGCTTCTCACGCTGTCCGCCTGGGAGCTGCATTTGAGTCCTCTCTCAAGAGCAATGCACCCCTCTCGACTGCCGCACCGCCTTCCACCGCAATGAGCCTCGCTGCCGGCCCCGTGCTTCAGTGCCTCGTGGAGCGTCGCCTCGTGTCGTCGTCGTCGTCGTCGTCGCCTTGCCTTGTCCACGCGCCCGTCAGTCGTCCGCTGTCGTCGCTCCTCGTCAGTCGTCGCCCGACCATCGTTGCCCGCGCGCTTCACGCGCGCCCCCTATCGCCCGTCACGCCCCCCTTCGCGCGATGCGCCGTCGCACCACCGCGCGTGCACCTGGACTCGGTGCCGCCCTAGATAAACCCTGCCCCCTGCTCTGCCTCACGTTGTTTCCACTACAGTACTGTCCGCCTCCTATTCTGCCCCTCCGCGCCCCGTCAGAATTCATGCCCAACCCCTCACTACTCATCGTCCCCTCGACCCACTCCCCTTCCCCCCGCCCTTCCCCCCCCCCTCCTCCGCCTTTCCCCGCCCTTTCCCCCGCCCGCTCTTCCCCCCCACGCGCAGCGTCCTTTTCCCTTACCTGCCCATCCCCGCGCACAAGCGGCGCGACGAGGCGCGCAAGGAGCTGGCGGGCATCTTCGGGCGCATCGTGCGCGCGCGGAAGGAGTCCGGGCGCGTGGAGAACGACATGCTGCAGGTTAGGCGCGGGGGGGTGTGAGTGGGCGGGGGAGGGTTGTGAGGCTGGGGGGGGGAGAGGGGAGAGATCGAGGTGTGAGACTGGGGTGATGTGGGCGGGGGGGTGGTTGTGAGGCGTGGGGTTGCGTAGGCGATGCAGAGTTAGGACTTGGTTGGTCTTAATGCACTTACTGTCTCACGCACGATACCGACCAGGCCGAAGGACGAGGGAGGTGAATGGGGTAGGGGCGCGGAAGGGAAGAGAGGGAGGAAACGAGACAGGGAGATTTTGGAGAGAGCGAGGGATGAAGAGGGAGGAGGGGTGAGAGTTGAGGGATTTGTAGGGGAGGACGGGCTGGCGCGCAGTCATGTGCTGCTGGTGGTGGTGCAAGGCACGGCCGCAAGGGCCTCAGGTGCAGTGCATCTGGACAACGCTGTAGATAGGGATTACGACCACACGGTTGTTTATCAACCTTCTCGTCTCCTCCTTCCCCTTCCCTCCCACACCTTCCCCCTTTCCCGCGGCTCCCTTCCCCTCTCTCCCTTCTCCCCGCGTCCTCTGTCGTATCCGCTTCCACTGCCCTTCCCCCACGCTCTCTCCTCCCCTCCTCAACCTTCCCCTTCCCTTCCCATCCCCCTCACACCCTCGCTTCCCCCCTCCACCCCTCTCGTCCCTCTCTCTCTCTCTTGCTATCTTCTCCCCTGGCTCACCTCCCCCCGCGTTCTCCCTCCCCTTCCCGTTCCCCACTACGAGGTGATTTTTGAGTCGACTCAAAAATCACTTCCCCCCTTCCCCCTTCTTCAGCTGTGCGGGCTGACTCATGCTTTCGAGCTGGCTCAAAAGCTTCCCCTTTCCCTCCCCCCCCCCCCCAGGTGTTCATCGACAGCCGCTAAAAGCTGCTGAACCGCAGCACAACAGAAGAGGGACGTGCGCGGGCATGCTCATGCGTGTGAGTAGACTCAAAGGCGTTCCCTCTCTCCCCTCCCCACCTTCCCCCCTGGCCCAGGTGTTCATCGACAGCCGGTACAAGCTGCTGAACCGCAGCACGACGGAGGAGGAGTGCGCGGGCATGCTCATCGCCGCGCTCTTCGGCGGCCAGCACACCTCCTCGCTCACCGCCACCTGGGTCGGCGCCTACCTCCTCACGTGCGTACGGCTGTGGGGAGAGGGGGAGGACGGGGGAAGGGAGGTGGGAAGAAGAGGGGGAGGGGCGGAGGGGAAGAGGGAGTAGGGGGGAGGAAGCTCGAGAGAGGGATCTATGATGCGTTGCAAAAGCTGCTGGGTATCTCTATCCCCTCACTGCCTCTATCGCGCCCCCCTAGCGGACACCAATGCCCGCCCTTCCTTTGATACTCACAACTGTTCCTGCTGCTCCCCTTCTGTTCCTGCTGCTGCTGCTGCCTATGTAGCCACTTTCTGGTTTGTGTTGGCTGCATTCTTTCCTGCTCTTTGAACTTGTTCGAGAGCTGTTGTGCTCCACCCATCAAAACCCTTCCCACCCATCCACCCTCTCCAACCCCCCCCCCCCCCTTCCCCCCCTTCCTCAGTCGCTGTGCGGACATCCTCCCGGCCGTGCTGGCGGATCAGCAGGCGGTGATGTCACGGCACGCGGACACGCTCAACTACGACGTGCTGAGCGAGATGGACTACCGCATCATGAAGGAGCCACACCGCGTGATGAAGGGGGTGCTGCGCCTGCACCCGCCGCTCCATGCTTCCATGCTTCAACCACTCCCACCCCTGCCACCCCTCCCTCCGCACCCACTGCTCCCATCCCCTCTCTCCCCACCCTCTCAGTCGCCGCTCGGACATTCTCCCTGCTGTCCTCGCAGAGCAGCAGGCGGTGATGTCGCGGCACGCGGACGCACTCAACTACGACGTGCTGAGCGAGATGGACTGCCTGCACCGCGTGATGAAGGAGGTGCTGCGCCTGCACCCGCCGCTCGTCATGCTGCTGCGGTACGCGCAGCAGCCCTTCACCGTCACCGGCCACGAGGGCAAGACATACACCGTGCCCAAGGGCTCTGTTGTCGCTGCTGCGCCCGCATTCAGCAACAGGTGCGGAAATGGGAGGGGGGTAGGGGGTGGAATGGGGGGTGGGTGAGGTGTAAGGAGGAAGATTGGGTGTGGGGGGGGGGGGGGTTGTTGAACGAGTAAGAAAGCATGGCCTTCGTGGCTCGGCGGGATGCAGTGTCACGCGCAGCAGCCATTCACCGTCACAGGGCGTGAGTGCAATACATACTCCGTGTCAAAGGGCACCGTCGTTGCTGCTGCGCCCTCCTTCAGCAACAGGTGCGAGAGAGGAAGAGGGAGTGGAGTGGGTGGGGTGGGCGGGGAGGAATGATGGGTGAGTGCGGTTGAAGCGGGCAGCGCTGGGGCGTGCCTGGCTGGTTGGGGCTTGCCTGCTCAGTATGGTTGGTGTCAGAGTGACGGCTGGCTTTTCTGTTCCTCCTGGTTGCATTTCTGCTACATGTGCTCCACAGCATCCACAGCATTTCTTGACTCTCCCTCACCACACCGCACTGCACTCACCCGGTGTTTATTTCCTCCCCATCCCTGTCCCCACAACTCCATGGCGCCACCAGGCTGGGGTACATACATCTACAGCCAACCGGACAAGTTTGACCTGACCCGTTCGCTGCACTGCATGTGTTGACTCTCTCTGACCTCTGCTCTCTCGTCCTCGTCCCCCCTCCCCGTGTCTTGTCACTCCCAACCCGGCAGGCTGGGGTACATTTACAGCAAGCCGGACGAGTTTGACCCCGACCGCTTTGCGGCGGGGCGGGAGGAGGACCGCGCCATGCCGTTCTCCTTCACCGCCTTCGGGGGCGGGCGGCATGGGTGCATGGGAGAGAATTTCGCATACATGCAGGTGAGGAGGAGGGGGAAAGGGAGGGGTAGGAGTGAGGGATGTTGCGAGGTAGGGTATTGTGGTGCTGGTGTGTGGCACTTGCCCCACTTGCCATGGTATGTGTTCTCAACGATGCTAACTTGGTCCACCCTGAAGGAAGTACCTTCCAGGCTTCTGTCGCACCACCAGCGCTTCCCAGTCTCCTACCTCATGCACACTGTCTCCCCCCACCCTCCCAACCCCCCTTCTCCACCTGTCATCCTTCCTATCCTCTCCCCCCCAGGGCAAGACGGTGTGGAGTGTGCTGCTGCGCAACTTTGAGCTCGAGCTGATAACGCCCTTCCCCCCGGTGGACTGGGACTCCCTCGTCGTCGGGCCCAAGGGGCCGATTATGGTGCGCTACAAGCGTCGCACACTCGCCCCTACCGCCCCTGCCGCCCCTGCCGCTGCCGCTGCCCCCGCTACTGCTACAGCTGCTGCTTAGCTCGCCCTGTTGAACCTGATTTCTCCCCACCTGGCTGACACCTGGCACCTGGCACCTGGCTCCAGTAGCTCCCCCATGCCCCAGCATGTCACAAGTTTGGGTAGTTAGAAATGAGTCCTGTTCAGTGCCCAGCCCTTCTGCTCCTGAAGGGCACAAAAAGCTGTGCAGTATGAGGTTTGCTTTTTGTCAATACTAGAGTTGTCCTATAGCAGATATTCAGTAAGCAGCTACTGGCACTAGGTGCACATAATGCATTAACCAATGCTCAGGTGTAGACAGACTAAAGTTGTTACAAAAGCATGCACTTAGACATAATACTATAGTGAACAGCCACTAGCATAACTACATGCAAACAGATCACTTCCAGCTCCAAACTTGTCTGCACCACAGCACCGCCTCCCAATGCAATGTCCGTGCGTCAAACAAACTTGACATCGACATCCTCATCACAACAAGCAAACCCAGCATCATCTCATCACACCGCTCTCAGCTCACATCACACCGCTCTCAGCTCACATCACACCGCTCTCAACTCAACTCACATCACACCACTCTCAGCTCACATCCACTCCGCATCAAGATAGAAGTTAATCATCCCTCCCCCGTCACAAGCCCTGCCTGGCCAGCAGTCCGTCCGAGGGGCTGTGGGGGTCAATCTGTGCCTGCTGCAGCAACAGCAGTTGGCGCTGCATGCTCTCCCGCTCCCGGTACAGCATCACCACCAGCGCCAGCGCCACTGCCACTGTCATGCCCAGTGCTGTCGCCAGCAGAGGGGCCGCCCGCGCCCCCCGCTCCGCTGCATGGTGGTAAAGGGGGGGTGCGGGAGGGGTGGGTGGGGAGGAAAGGGGGGTGAGGGAGGGGTGTGTCAAGAGACCCACTGGGGTCGCCCTAGAAGATCTCAGAAGGGCCACAGGCTGCTATGCCTGGGGGGCTATGGGCGTGCTGACCCGCTACTTAACAAGCCCTTTTAGCACAGTCGTTAGCGACTGTGTTTCTGAGAGGGTGGACAGGTGTGAGGAGGATGGAGTGGGTAACGAGAGAGGGACAGGGGAGAGAGGGGAAGCGCAGGGCGGAAGGGAGAGAAAGTGAGCAAAAAGGAAGTGAGTGCACGACCCAAGTGAGTGCACGACCCAAGTGAGTGCACGACCCAAGTGAGTGCACGACCCAAGTGAGTGCACGACCCAAGTGAGTGCACAACCCAAGTGATTGCACGACCCAAGTGAGTGCACAACCCAAGTGAGTGCACGACCCAAGTGAGTGCACAACCCAAGTGAGTGCACAACCCAAGTGAGTGCACAACCCAAGTGAGTGCACAACCCAAGTGAGTGCACGACCCAAGTGAGTGCACAACCCAAGTGAGTGCACGATCCAAGTGAGTGCACGACCCAAGTGAGTGCACAACCCAAGTGAGTGCACAACCCAAGTGAGTGCACAACCCAAGTGAGTGCACAACCCAAGTGAGTGCACAACCCAAGTGAGTGCACAACCCAAGTGAGTGCACGACCGAAGTGAGTGCACAACCCAAGTGAGTGCACAACCCAAGTGAGTGCATGACCTACCAGCTTCCTGCAGCGATATGCATGGGGAGTAGGTGTCAGGATCCTCAGCAGGTGGCAGCGGGAAGGTTGCATTGAGCAGCGCCGCTAGCCGGTACGCTGCCAGAGCCAGCTGGGACTTGGCCACTTCCTGATGGCCACACGGCCGGGGGCGAGGCGGGGACGGTGGGGTTGTGGGGAGGGGCGGAGGGCAGGGAAGTTCGGCTGGAAGAAGCACCGGACTAGCAAGGAAAGGGCCTGGAACGGGATGGCATGGGGACAGGATGGGATGGGATGGCGACGGGACGGGATGGTCGAAGTGATAGAGAAGAGTGTGCTACAAAGCATGTAGGAGGGTGTGTGAGAGGTGTGGAGGGTGTTAGATGCGAGGAGAGAGAGAGAGCAAGAGAGGGAGCGACCTGCACGTGGAGGTTGTAGTCGTGTGTGAGCAGTATGGGGTCAACCGCCCCATGCGGCGATGGCGGTGCAGCGGCAGCTGGCTGCAGGGGTCCAGAGTACACGACGGATGCTGTGATGCTGCCGCTGCCTGCTGCCCACGCTGCCAAATCCACCTCCTGCACCTGTTGGCACCGGGGAGGAAGTTGCCGTGGGGGAGGTTGCAATAGGGGGAGGTTGATCCTCTGGGAGGTTGCAGTAGGGGAACGTTGCAACAGGGGAAGGCTGCTTTCCTACGAAGGTTGCAGTAAGGGGAGAATACACTAGGGGAGGATGGCATGTGGGCGGGTGTGAAGGGGTTGTGGGAAACAAGAAGCCATCAAGTCCCGAGGCATCACAGACACAGCCGTGCATCGAGCACAGAAGCACTTCCTCGCACCGCACTGCACCCCTGCCCTAACCCCCCTGCGCGGCACCCCCTGCACTGCACGGCACCCCCTACATGCCTCACCTCCTGCGGCGTGAACGCAGAGAGGGGGAACTGTGCGGCGAGGGCGAGCGCAGCAGCCCTCACATCCTGCTTGTCCGCCTCAAACGCTGCTCCCGGCCGCGCTGGGTCGCCCCGCACCCCCCCTGCCACCTCCTCAAACGCCCCCCCTGCTGCCTCCCTGCCGCCCAGGGGAACAAAAAGGGCGGGGGGGATTGGGGTTGGTTGAGGGGACGAGGTGGGCAAAGGCAGGAGTGGAGAGTGGGAGAGAGAGCGAGCGAGTACTGAGGCCTCGCTGCCCAAGTCCCATGCACCCCGTTTTTCCGAATATTACAGGATAACATAGTGTACCGTAGCAACCTTCACACCTAGTGAAAGAAATACTCGAAAGAGAGGAGAGAGAGGAGAGAGGGGAGAGAGGGGAGAGAGAGAGAGCCTGGTTCTTGAATATGGGAAGCAGAGTGGGATAACAGCCCAAAGGTTGGGCACAGGCGGAAATGCGCAAAGCACACTGCAAGAAAGAGTTCCCTTTGTGCTTGTCAATGCTGCTGACAAAATGCACAAGGCAATGGCACATAGCAAACAGACAGAGCGGGAAGCGGAGGATGAAGAGGAATGAGGGGGCACACGCACACCCATGGACAGGTTACAGGTGAGAGCGAGCTTTAGAGAGAGGCATGAAGTCTGTCTGACCAGAAGTCAAAGAGCGTGTCTGCTGCCTCCACTGCGTACTGCTCCACTGACACCTGCCGCGCCGTGCCTCCCATGCCGCTCATGCCCCCCCCCATGCCCTCCCATGCCGCCTCCCCCTCGCCCACACGCTGCCTGTCCGCACAGTGCAGGGGCTGGGGTGTGGGGAGAGAGGGGGCGATGGGGGAGAAAGGGTGAGAGGAAAGGAGGGGGAAGAGGGTTAGAGGAGAGACGTGCAGCCTGAAGAGGTGACGATTAAGGAAGTGAGGGAGAGAGGGAGAGAGCCAGAAAGTGAGGAGGGGAAGATGGGAAGAGGGGTCACTGGGCAGGGAGAAGAAGAAAAGACAAGACAAGCCACGCCAACTGGTGCAAGCCACATCACTACGGTCTGCCACATCACCACGGACTGACTGCCACGTTACTTGGTGTAGGTCAGCCAGCAGGTTGAGCAGCACTCGCAGCACAAAGGCCCGGCCGAAGCTGAGTGCACAAGAAGGGGGGGGCAGACGAGGAGCAGAGGATAGGCCACGGGGACGCAGTGGGGAGAGGTGTTAGGGGTGGGGTTAGCAGGAGAGACGAGTGGACTGGCAATGCCCATCAGAAGATGACAGAAGGAACCTGAGGAAATAGCTGCAATTCTTTCCTCCTCCCGTTACCCTTCCCCATCCCCCTTCTACAGCCCTCAATCCCTTTCTACCCCGCTCAAACGCACCCTTCCCACACCTGCACACCCCAACCACTTCAACCAAGAAGCCTCCCGCACTTCCCCGGTATTCCCACCACTTGTGTGTTTCCCCAGCACCACCTACCCTTCACATATTCCTCACGTAAATCCCCTCGCTTCGTCCACTCCCCTCTTTCATCCACACTCTCCTTCACCCCCACCCCACCCCACCCCACCCGACGCCACCCAACGCACACATCCGTGTGCCCCCCTTGCAGCGCGGCGATCGCACTGGAGAGCACTTGTAGCAGGGAGGACGGGGCTGCAGGGCGCGGCAGGGGGGTGTGAGGGGGTGGGAGGGAGGGAGGGAGGGAGGGAGGGAGGGATGAACGGAAGAGCATCGGAGAAGCAAAGGAGCGTGCATGGAAGACAAAGGAAGGGGGGATGGGGAGCTTGAATAAGACTGGAGAATGGAGACAAAGGCAGGAGTGTGTGTGGGGCGGGAGGGGGGGAGTAGTATGGAGAGAGGCAGGGAGAAGGAAGGTTTAGCATGTGGTGCACGTGGGGTAGGGTGGTGTGCGAGGCATACCTGGTGCATTCCGTGCTGGTTGGGGTGGTGGGGAGACGCCAGGCGAGGGGGACGGCACAGCAGAGAGCGAGTAGTGCCTGCACCGGGAGGCATGGCATGGGATGGTGGCATGAGATGGCATGGGTTGGCATGGAACGGGATGGCATGGCATGGACGGGATGGCATGGCACGGGATGGCATAGGAGTGGAAGGGAGAGAAGGGTTGGTGAGGAGGGAGAAGCAGTGACGAGGAGTGCAGGAGTGGGGTGGGATGGATGAACATGACACGCGTGCAGGGGGAGCAACGAGTGGGATAAACGATGTGAGGGATGCTTGACGCATGCGATGCAGGCATGGTGTGCAGGTGAATGATGTGCAGGTGACTGGTGTGCAGGTGACTGGTGTGCAGGTGAATGGTGTGCAGGTGAATGGTGTGCAGGTGAATGGTGTGCAGGTGAATGGTGTGCACGTGAATGGTGTGCAGGTGAATGGTGTGCAGGTGAATGGTGTGCAGGTGAATGGTGTGCAGGTGAATGGTGTGCAGGTGAATGGTGTGCAGGTGACTGGTGTGCAGGTGACTGGCGTGCAGAAGGTGTGGAGGTTTGGCTAGATACCAAGGTTGAAAGGCAGGCATGAGAGTGGTGTTGATCACATCCAACCATCTGCAGCACGCACGCATACCACAGTGCACCACTCAGCATAGCGTCGCGTGGCATGGCATAGAATGATAAAAAAACAAGAAGCAAACAGCAGAGTGATGGTAAGGCAAACTGCAAGCACGAGCACAGCAGCGCTGGGTAGTGCAGGCAGTGCCATGACATAGGAAGAAAATCCATGGAAACAAGTTATTGTCTGACCATGTGACATGTAAGCGACAGAATGGTGAGATGCAGTGAAAGATTTGCACACACTCACACGGAGGATGCATGGAAGGACGAGAGGGAGGGGTAGAAGGGGGTGAGCGGACTGAGAGCCTGCCAGTAGATGGGAAGGAGGGGTGAGCGGAGTGGCAGAGAGGAGCGGAGGCGGAGGGAGAGTGGGGTGTTGCTAGGGGGGTCAGGAGGGAGAGTTCTCAAGAGAAAAAGGTAATTTGAATCAAAGCAGCGTAGTGCGGTTGATGGCACATGGTGGGACCAGTGGGAATGAATAAGCGCAGATATGGGTCAGCGTTTGCTGAAAACCAGTCAGCCACATAACCTATGCATCCACACAAACCCATGCATCCACACAAACCCATGCATCCACACAAACCCATGCATCCACACAAACCCGTGCACCCATGCATCACACGTGCCACGTTCAGCCAGGCTATGCCACACGTGCCTGCGTGGCGGTGTCTCTGGCGGGCTGGCTCATGTGCAGCCATGCCATCTCCGCCACCACCTGCGGGGACAGCGGTCGCACGGCATGCAGCGCCAGCACAGGGATGTGGAGCGGGGAGGGGGAGAGAGCTGAGCTGCGTCAGGAGGTGTGCGTGGGGGAGGGGGAGTCTGTGAGTGAGTGTGTGTGTGTGGTGTGTGTGGGTGCGTTGTGTGTGTGTGTGTGTATGTGTGGGGGGGGGGGTGCGTGTGGGTGCGAGTGTGTGTGTGCGTGCGGTGTGTGTGGGTGCGAGGGTGCGAGTGTGTGTGAGTGTGCGAGTGTGTGTGTGTGTGTGTGTGTGTGTGTAGTGTGTGTGGGTGCGAGTGTGCGAGTGTGTGAGTGTGTGCGCATAAGAAGCGAGGGAGGGATGTGGGAAACGATGGAAGATATGCCGTGTATAGGAAAAATGGCCGTACCATGTGAGGAACGGCCCACCAGGAGTGGACACGTGGCACTGATGACGTCAGGACGGTAAGGAAAAGGATTCGTAGCAGGGATGAGGGGAGCATGGCGGCAGCGGGACGAGAGCAGGGATGGATTGCACGGCGAGTACTGGACCGAGGATTCAGAACGCGGCGCCTTGGATGTGCACGGTCGTTCAAGCGGTCGTTCAAGCGGTCGTTCAAGCGGTCGTTCAAGCGGTCGTTCATGACACAACGTCGTTCGCCTAGAGCTGTGATGAACGGAAATCACGGTGGTGAGTGGCTGACCAACACAGCACAGATGGAAAATGTCAGGTTCTTGACTTTGGATCAAACAGTGCTGTCCGGTGCTGGAAGGTTACTGTTCGGTTCAGATGCAGATGAATTTCAATGTCGTGTATTACTGTTCGAACTTCCGCCATATAACCAGAATCTATGTAGCCACCAGGCTTCAGAAAACCGCAAAACGACTTGTGTGCTGGTTAAAACCACAGGCTAAAATAGCACACCTTGGGCGCTCTTGAAAACTGTGATTTTTTGCGGTCAGAATAAACGGCCCGTTGTGGAACACTAATCTCCCCTCTACGCGAAAAGAAACATGTTGCGACAATGTGAAACACTGCAAGTGGACCTCGGCACTCCTTGCGAGGGCACAATTTTGTTTGAACAGGGTGCGACGAACCCTAGAGTCGCACGAGTCAACTGAAACTAACCTCCATGCGACCACACCCCCACACCTCGTCGTTCAAGAGCTCCATGGGTGTGCAACCGGTTTTCAGACGTAGATTATTCCCATACCTAGAGTATCTTAGACAGCCACACTTGACACCAGGGAGGTATTTAGAAATGTACAGCAGACGCAACGAGTCAGTAACTGCCCAAGGCACTGCCATAAAGTTTTTGCTGTGGAAAAAATTGATCACAGGTGTAGTGGTGGCGTCTTGAGCTTTGGAAACGAGTTTTGATTGTCGGATATGACGAGTATTCCATCGTCGTAGCGCGGGATAAATACCTTAGATCCCGCCATTAGCCGCACGTGATCCAGTGCGACATCCCCTAGTCCCGATCTGCTAAAAAAACCACGATCTTCCGTTTGCTTCATGTGGTACGTTGCCAAGTCCTCCGCGTCTAGTCCCTCTCGTCACTTCCCTCACCTTTGGTCCCTCGCCTCTAGTCCCTCACATCTAGTCCCTTGCGCCTAGTCCTGTATGCCTATTACGTCGCGTCTAGTCCGCCACGCCTCGTCCTCCAATCCTCATCCGTCGCGCGAGGAACCCCACGGCGCCACGTCCATTGTATAGCCCTGGCGTTTTCCCCCTGACCGCCCCCTATCTCAACTCCTTACCTCTCATCGTCTATCACTTCACGTCAAGTATCACTCAACACCGTCGACTGTATGACTCACCTCGGAACGAGAGAAAGAGGTAGGTGGAATGGGGGCGGAATGGGGAAAATAGGTACGCGGAATGGAGGGAAGAGTTTAGCGGAAAGAGGAAAAATGGTTGGCGGAGTGAAGGGAAGAGGGGGGGAAGAATGAAGGGAAGAGAGGGGGAAGAATGAGGAGAAAAGGTAGGGAAGAACGAAGGGAAGAGGGGGGGAAGAATGAGGAGAAGAGGGGGGGAGGAATGAAAGGAAGAGGTGGGGAAGAATGAAGGGAAGAGGGGGGGAAGAATAAAGGGAAGAGGGGGGGAAGAATGAAGGGAAGAGGGGGGGAAGAATGAAGTGAAGAAGGGGGGAAGAACGAAGGGAAGATGGGGGGAAGAATGAGGAGAAGAGGGGGGGAAGAATGAAGGGAAGAGGGGCGGAAGAATAAAGGGAATAGGGGAACAGAATAAGAGAGAGGGCGGCTGGGGAATAAGTAGGTTGGGAGATACCCGCAGGGAGAGGGGGTACGGTTTGGTATCTGCCCGACCTGACCCCTTCCCCGTCTCTGGATTCCCTACCACCCCCTCTCAATTCCCCCTCCACCTCTCCAGCCGTCACCCTTTCCTTCACCATTCTATTACCCCATCTCTCCATCCCAAGCCCCACCCATATTATCCCTTCTATCTGGCCAGGGAGGAGGGATTTCCCGACACTGGCCATGCGATCCCTTCTCTCAGCGGCAACAAGTGGGAGGCATGTGAGGAAAATCCAGCAGACACAGCACCAGCAACAGCGCCAAAATAACAGGCAGCAGCGTGCCGTCCCCCCACCTGCCTGGAATCCCTTTCCCTTCTCCTTGCAGTAACCACTGCTGATGCTGTCCCTCCTCCCCCTGTCATCACGTCTCTCTCCCCTGCCGCCTCCCCTCCCCCCGCCCACCCTCCATACACCCCTGAACCTGCACACCACTCCCCTTCTCCACGCCCCGCTTCCCCCCCCCCCGCCCAGCGCATGTGTCTCTCTCCCCTCTGGACTCGGCTCAACAGCTGACCTTCTCCGCTGCTGCAACCACGGCACCTGGCGTTCCTCCTGCCCCTACTGTGGCAGCAGCTGCAGTGCTTTCAGACAGCATTTCAGAAGCAGAGAAGGGCACTCTAGGGTGGGGCCACAGGCTGAAGAATGGAGAGGTGCAAGAGTGGGAGGGGGGGAAAGGGACCAGGGGCGCACATGGGGAGGGTAGTATCTGGAGCGGCCAGAGAGTGCAAGTGGGCAGTGAAGTGGAGGACAGGCACGGAGACACAAATGGATGGCTTGGCAACGGCAGCTGAAGCCAGAGGCTATGCCAGCACTGCCGCCAATGCTGCATTACTATCTGCTGCCACTGGTGCCGGGAATGTTGCCCGTGCTGCCATTTCAAGCTCTGCGAATGGCGAAGGCAGTGATATTGTACGCGCTTGTCACAACTTTACATGGCATAATTTTGCAATAAATCGTCGACTTTCTCTCTAAGGAAGCCACAACGGTATAAAATGCATTTTGCATACTAGTCCATTGTAATATTGATAAATTTATATAACATTCATATTGTTTTCCAGGGTATGAGTTACACACCACTTATATTTTACAAATGAGTATCGAGGTTCCACAAGCCCTTTTGGCGTCAACCTGATCAGAACCCCTTTCTCACTTCACACATACTGACGCAAATAAACCCCTCTCTATGCATGTTTCGTCAGAGGTTGCCCATTCCCGTAACTTGACCCGGGACCCGATCCGACCTAAACACGCCCCGGACACTATCGAATTCCTGCCTTGCCATTTTGGCGGGAAATTTGGTCTGTCGCGCATGGCTTCTCCGCCTCGTCGCACGCGTTTCCATATCGCCCAACCCAAAGTAGGTGCGTAATATTGTGGTTCAAATCTGCACATCTGCCCAAAAAATCTTATGGCAGTGTCGCACTAGCACCCCAGCTTTTTTCAAGTGTGCCCACTTTCAAGAACGGCGCTCTTGAAGCCCCCCCCTTGCTATTTTAGCCTATGGTTTTAATCTCCCCCACTTCCTCTCAATTCGAGTTGGATGCTTTCTACCGTCATTGGGTCATGTTCTACAGAACTGTTGAAGAATGCAAACCATTTTACGTGATACATTGTATGGATTCACACCCTTCAATTTGGATTAAGGATTATGGAAAGCAGTCCTTTTAGATACATCATACACGAATGGCATCAAATTACTAGATTAAAACCATGGTCTAGGATTTTCCTATGTTTTTGCAAATGAAAGCCCCTCCGCGATGTGATTGGATTATGAAGGACGAAATTCTCTAACCTGTCAACTCTCGCTAATTTCGTCAAAATCTTCGTCACATCTGGCAGCTTGTGGGCCACACAAAATTCGCACGTGTGAATCCTACGGAAATACACCTAGCTCGCACTAATTTATTTCCCTGAAACTGGGTGGCAGAAGAAAATTATCAGAAAGAAAATGATTGAACTAGAATGTGTGTGTACAAGGATATATAGACTAGGGTGTCAACTTATACATATTATCTATGTAGAAGTTATAGGCTAGACTGAGGTATACTTCTAGTGAGTACAACCAACTAGTATTTGTTCTAGGTTTCCACCTCTAGTCATTATTCGTTCTCACTTTGACATGGTATCACGCGTAGGTTAGCATCCCCCACCTACCGCTTCCGCCCGTACCCTAGCTAGGCCACGTCGCGCCTCCTAGCTCCGTCGCGCCTCCTAGCCACGTCGCCCCCCCCCCCCCCCCTCCTGGGCCACGTCGCGCCACCCTAGCCCCGTCGCGCCACCCTAGCCCCGTCGCGCCCCTCCTGGGCCCCGTCGCGCCTCCTAGCCCCGTCGCGCCCCTCCTGGGCCCCGTCGCGCCACCCTAGCCCCGTCGCGCCACCCTAGCCCCGTCGCGCCCTGCCTGGCCCCGTCGCGCCCTGCCTGACCCCGTCGCGCCCGCTCGGCCCCGTCGCGCCCTGCCTGGCTCCGTCGCGCCCGCCTGGCCCCGTCGCGCCCTGCCTAGCCCCGTCGCGCCCTGCCTGGCACCGTCGCGCCCGCTCGGCCCCGTCGCGCCCCGCCTGGCCCCGTCGCGCCCGCCTGGCCCCGTCGCGCCCTGCCTAGCCCAGTCGCGCCCTGCCTGGCCCCGTCGCGCCCGCTTGGCCCCGTCGCGCCCTGCCTGGCTCCGTCGCGCCCGCCTGGCCCCGTCGCGCCCTGCCTAGCCACGTCGTGCCCTGCCTGGCCCCGTCGCGCCTGCCTGGCCCCGTCGCGCCTGCCTGGCCCCGCCGCACCTGCCTGGCCCCGCCGCTTGGCCCCGTCGCGCCCTGCCTGGCTCCGTCGCGCCCGCCTGGCCCCGTCGCGCCCTGCCTAGCCCCGTCGCGCCCTGCCTGGCCCCGTCACACCTGCCTGGCCCCGCCGCGCCTCCTTGGCCCTGCCGCGCCTGCCTGGCCCCGCCGCGCCTGCCTGGCCCCGTCGCGCCCTGCCTGGCCCCGTCGCGCCTGCCTGGCCCCGTCGCGCCTGCCTGGCCCCGCCGCACCTGCCTGGCCCTGCCGCGCCTTCCTGGCCACCGCCGCGCCTCCCTGGCCCCGCCGCGCCTGCCTGGCCCCGCCGCGCCTGCCTGGCCCTGCCGCGCCTGCCTGGCCCCGCCGCGCCTGCCTGGCCCCGCCGCGCCTGCCTGGCCCCGCCGTGCCTTCCTGGCCTCGCCAGCACCTGCCTGGCCCCACCGCACCTGCCTGACCCCTTCGCCCCGGCTCGTCCTGTCGTGCCGCCTCGGGCTCCGTCTCCTCTGCTCGCCCGTGCTGAGGCGCTTCGCGGCCGCCGTGCTGGAGGGGGCTGTCGCTGTGTTCCTGTGGAGCTGTGCCGCTGACCCTGCACGATGGCGGACTTCGTGCTCCGACTGGACGCCGAGGGCCATGCGGTTGACTTCGCCGCCTGGCTCTCCGATCTCCGCCGCCACCTTACAGGTCAGCGCCAGGATGGCCACTCTTTGGTTGTCCATGTCGACGGCTTGCTCCCCCGTCCCCCCGCACCTGCTCCCCTCCCTGCTGATCCCTCCTCTGATGACCGTGAGACCTTCTCTACTGCTGCGCTTGCCCGTGCGGTCTGGGACTCCCGCGATGCAGTCGCTCAGGTTGCCATTAGCCACGCCCTCCCTGTATCTGAGCGCTCGCGTTTTGCTACTATTGAGACGGCCAAAGCTTACTTAGACGCTGTTATTGCCCGCTATTCCACACCCGCGTCTGCTTCAGCTGGTCGCCTGCTCTTCCCTATGCTTTTCCCAGACCTTGCAGCTTTCCCTACCGTCGCAGACTTTGCCACTCACCTGCGTGCCCTAGAGACCCGCTATCGCACTGCCAGCACTGCTGCCCAGCTCACTGCGCTCCCCCCCCCTTTCTGCATGACGCTCTATTTTATCGCCATGCGCCTGCCAGACCGCCTCGCTAGTGCTCGCGATCACTTTCTTAGCCAGCACCCGGGTGACCTCACTCTCACTGCCTTTGTCGACACCCTCACCGAGATCGAGACTCGCCAGCGCACTATCGCTCAGTCGAGCGGTGCGCCGGCAGTTTCTATCTTTCACGGTTGTGCCCCCTCCCAGTGTGCGTTCACTGACGTTTCGGCTGCGGTCGCCTCGGCGGCCCCTCTCACCGAGTCGGCTGGTGCGGTCCACCCGCAGCAGCGCTCGCGCCGCGGTGGCCGTGGTCGCCAGGGGGGTAGGGGTGGTGGTTGCAGTAGTGGTGGTGACGGTAATCCGCCTGCGCCTGCGGGGACTACCACTGGTGGGCAGGAGCAGCAGCCCCAGCCGCAGCAGGAGCAGCCCCAGCCGCAGCCGCCGCCCCAGCAGCAGTTACCGTCCCAGCAGCAGTCGCCGCAGCAGTGGGCCCGTCTCCCGCCTGGTTGGCCCGGCACCTCTGGAGGTAGTGGCCGTGGTGGCGGTCCGCGCAGCTTGGCGTCTACCGGCGGCTCCGGTGCTGTCACCTGCCAGTACCAGCTTCAGACCGGGCCTCGTCGCGGCACTCTGTGCCGCCGCCCGCACCCGACCGCCCGCTGTTTCCGCCGCCTCGACGATCTCTTTCGTCGTCGCTTTGGCCCGGCCCCGGACCTCCCCGACTGGCACAGCCAGCTCCGCCAGGGCGTGCCGATCTTTGAGTTAGACATGGATCAGCTAGGTGCTGCTTTGCATGCTTTGTATTCTGACACTTCTAGTTTTGCTGGATCTTATTACCCTGTGTACTCTAGTTTAGGTGTTGCACCACTGTGTAGCTTAGCCTCCCCTGCTGCGTCAGGCGTAGGACTGCCTAGGTTGCCTAGTCTAGTCGCTGCACCGGCTCCGTCCCCGGCCTCCGCCACTGCGTCGCTGTCCTTCACTCTCGACTCCGGTGCTTCTGCCTGCTTCTTCCGCGACCGTTCCACGCTCACGCCGCTTGCTGCACCTGCTGTTGTCTCTCTCGCTGACCCCTCTGCGGGTCCGGTCGTCGCGCGCAGTTCTACGTCCCTTCCCTGTCCGGCAGTTCCCTCAGGCTCCCTTACTGGCCTCCACGTTCCCTCGTTCTCCAGGAACCTGGTTGGTGTCGGCTGTCTCCAGGACCTCGGCGTCACCACCACGTTCCCCGGGCACGAGCGGTTCGCTGTCTGTTCTGAGGCTGTCTCAGGTTCCCCCCTTGCGACGTTCCCCCGGGATCCGGTGTCCGGTCTGTTTACCCTAGACACCGCTTCCCCCCCGGTTAGTGCGTCCTCCCAGGTCGCTGCAGCTTGCTCGTGTCGGTCCCTCGCTCACCCCTCCCTTCTCTGGCACCACCGCTTAGGTCACCCTGCTCTCCCGCGTCTGCGTCACATGTCCCAGCACGGTCTTGTCTTAGGTCTCCCTGCGTCGCTCCCTGCCCTTCCTCCCTCGACTGCGCCACCGTGCACGCCTTGCGTCGAGGGTCGGCTTCGCCGTGCTCCTCACTCCTCCTCGCTGCGTCCTGCTACTGCCCCCCTTCAGACCCTGCACTTGGACGTTTGGGGCCCTGCCCCCGTCCCCGGACCGCGCGGTGAGCGCTACTTCCTTGTGCTCGTCGACGACTACACGCGCTACACCACGGTGTTTCCCCTGGAGCGGAAGGCCGACGTGCCCGACGTTCTTCTCCCGTGGGTTGTGGCTGCGCGTCTCCACCGCGGTCTCCCCGTGTTGTGTCTCCACTCCGACCGTGGCGGCGAGTTCGCCTCTGGTCGGCTTGGACAGTTCTGTCGTGCGGAGGGCATCACCCAGTCGTACACCTTGCCGGACTCGCCACAGCAGAATGGGGTTGCTGAGCGCCGCATCGGCTTGGTCATGGAGGTCGCCCGTACCTCCATGATCCATGCCGATGCCCCCCATTTTTTGTGGCCGTTCGCTGTTCGCTACGCTGCTCACCAGCTTAACCTGTGGCCACGCTCCCAGCGGCCGCAGGTTTCGCCGACCCTCCTTTGGACCGGGTCCCCCGGTGACGCGTCTGCGTTCCACGTCTGGGGCTGCCTTGCTCACGTTCGTGCCTCTGGCACGGACAAGCTCACTGCCCGCACTGTCCCCTGTGTCTTCCTCGGTTTCCCCCTGGACTCGTCTGACTGGCTTTTCTACCACCCGCCGTCTCACCGCTTCCTCCACTCTCGTGACGTCACCTTTGACGAGTCCGTCTCCTTCTACCGCCGCTTCCCTCACCGAGGTCTCCCAGTTGCCCCCCCCCTGTTCCTTGCTCCCTCTCCCCCGGTAGCCCCTGCCCCTCTCCCGCCTCGTCCTGCCCCGTCTGGTGTCTCCCACGTCACTCCCCTCCCGTCGGTTGTCCCCGTTGAGGAGTCTGCTGACTCTGGTGGTACCCCCGGTCCGTCCTTGCCGCGTCCCCCTTCCCCGGTGCCTCCGCCCCCACTATCGCAGTCGCCGACCCCGCTGCCGCCGCCGTCGCCGTCGCTGCCGCAGCCGTCGCCGCTGTCGTCACCGCCGCAGCCGTCACCGCCGCCGCCGCTGTCGCTGCCGCAGCCGTCGCCGCTGTCGCCGCCGCCGCAGCCGTTGCCGCCAGTGCCGCCGCCGCTCTTGGCCCCTGGGGGTGGTGGTGTGGAGGAGGGTGTTCGTCCTGCGGCTTCTGGGGGTGCCGCTGGTGTTGGAGGGGGTTCTCGCTCTGGGGGTGTTGGTTCTGGGGGTGCTGCTGTTGAGTGTTCTGCCGACGGTCGTTCTGCCTCTGCTGGTCCGAGAGTTCCGGCCCAGCCGTCGTCGCCGCCGCAGCAGCCGTCGCCGCCGGTTTCCGCTCTCCGCCTGCTCGGCCTTCCCTCACCGGACCGCGCGCCGGTGTCTCCCCCACCGCCTGCTGACCTCCCTGTCTATGGTCCTGTGTTCCCGCCGCCGGACTCGTCTCCGGCCCGTCTTCCTCCTCGTTCCCCTCCTGTGTCTCCTCCGCTGTCCCCTGACCCTACCCCTCCGTCTCACGTTTGGGCTCGCCGTCCCCCCCGTGCTCGTCCCGTCTCTCCTGTCCTGCCCACCCACCCTATGTTGCTCCGTTCCCGCTCGTCTCGTCCTCCCCTCCTCCCGTCCCCTCCTCCCTCGTCCCTTGTTGTTGCACCTCCTCCGTTCTCTGACTACCTCCGTGCTTCTCGTCTCCTTGTCCCTCGGGTCCTTGCCTCTCTTGTTACCGACCTTGCTGTTCCTGTCTCGCGCCTTGACGCGCTTGTCGCCGCTGTCGCTGACTTCGCTTCTACCCGCCGCCTTGACTACGCTACCGCTCTGGTCTCTGACCCTGCCCGTCCTCTGTCCGTCGGGGGTGCTCCTGCCCTTGGCAGTGACATCCTAGAGGACAGGCAGTACGAGTTGGCTTTCCTTTCCGAGGCTGCTCCCCATCTTTGCTCCATGCTCCTAGTCCCTGAGGGTGACCCAGACGCCTTCGACATCCCGACCCCTCGCACCTACGCTGAGGCCACCTCGGGACCTTGGGCCTCTCAGTGGATAGCTGCCATGGAGCAGGAGATGGCATCTTGGAGGTCCACCGGCACTTACGTCGACGCAGTTCCCCCGCCTGGGGTGAACGTAGTCGATGGTCGGTGGCTCTTCAAGGTGAAGCGCCCCCCTGGAGACCCGCCTGTCTTCAAGGCGCGCTACGTGGCCAGAGGTTTCAGTCAGCGCGAGGGGGTTGACTTCTTCCAGACCTTCGCCCCGACCCCGAAGATGACCACTCTTCGGGCGCTGCTACACATAGCAGCACAGCGTGACTACGAGCTTCACTCCCTCGACTTCTCTACTGCCTTTCTTCAGGGCAGCCTACACGAGCAGGTCTACCTGCGCCGACCACAGGGCTTCACTGGTACCTTCCCTCCTGGGACCCAGTGGCTTCTCAGGCGCCCGGTCTACGGCCTGCGTCAGGCTCCCCGCGAGTGGCACGACACGCTACGTGCCACGTTAGCAGACCTGCAGTTCTTTCCGTCCTCTGCTGACCCTTCACTGTTTGTGCGTTCCGGCCAGACTCCGTTCTACATCCTTGTCTACGTAGACGACCTGGTCTTCGCTACCCCTGACAGGGACGCACTGGCCTCTGTGAAGGCTGAGCTGCTGAAGAGACACACCTGCACTGACCTTGGAGAGCTGCGTCGCTATCTTGGCCTGCAGATCTCCAGGGACAGAGCAGCACGCACCATCACTCTGACCCAGTCACACTTGGTGCGTCAGGTCCTTCAGAGGTTCGGTCTTCAGTTCTCCTCCGCACAGCCCACACCTCTACCCGTAGACCATGGGCTCTCTGCTCCCGTTCCTGAGGAGCCAGTAGAGCCCAGTGGCCCCTACGCAGAGCTGGTGGGTTGCCTCATGTACCTGATGACTTGCACGCGCCCAGATCTCGCATACCCTCTCAGCATCCTGGCTCGCTTTGTTGCTACAGGCAGACACCGACCTCAGCACTGGTCTGCCGCTAAGAGGGTTTTGCGTTATCTTGCTAGTACATCAGGCATGGGGTTAGTGCTAGGAGGACGCAGGCCAGTGGTCCTTACTGGGCAC
Source organism: Closterium sp. NIES-67 (assembly GCA_027943415.1). Classification (NCBI taxonomy): domain Eukaryota; kingdom Viridiplantae; phylum Streptophyta; class Zygnematophyceae; order Desmidiales; family Closteriaceae; genus Closterium; species Closterium sp. NIES-67. The sequence continues at coordinate 114,945 of BQMB01000301.1, read as the reverse complement.
ACAGACGCTTCTTGGGCAGACGACGCTGAGACGCTCAGGTCGTCACAGGGCTACTGTTTCAGCCTTGGTTCGGGTGCTATCTCTTGGAGATCCACTCGCTCGTCGTCTGTGGCTCAGTCTAGCTGTGAGGCTGAGATCTACGCTGGTGCCATGGCGGCACAGGAGCTCCGCTGGCTGACCTTCTTGCTCACAGACTTAGGTGAGCGGCCTAGCTCTGCCCCGGTCCTGTACGCTGACAACAGGGCCATGATACTCCTGTGTCAGGAGCCTCGGCTTGAGGGCAGAGCGAAGCATATCCAGCTGCGGTACTTTCTCCTGCGTGAGCTACAGCAGCGCCGCCAGGCCCGCGTAGTTCACTTGGCCTCAGGTGCCAACACAGCTGATATCTTTACTAAGGCGCTTGTGCCTAAAGATCATCAGCGGCACTGTGTACAGCTTGGTCTTGTTCCTGTAGCTGCTCCCCTGTTAGGATCCTGATTGTGTACTCTCTATTATATATGCTTGTCAGACTGGCCTTGTGGCCTTTCCTCCAGTGGCTGGACTAGTAGTGCCACCCTGGCTTGCTTCAGTTTTGGTTGTATTCTTGCTGACTGGTCTCTAGACCCCTGCCTCAGTGGTTGGACTAGTAGTGCCGCCCTGAGCTGTTTGTTTCTTGTTTAGTTCCACCCCTTGTCTAGCCTAGGGGGTGTGTCAACTTATACATATTATCTATGTAGAAGTTATAGGCTAGACTGAGGTATACTTCTAGTGAGTACAACCAACTAGTATTTGTTCTAGGTTTCCACCTCTAGTCATTATTCGTTCTCACTTTGACATAGGGTGTTGTACCCTCTAAGGCACAATCCAGTATAGTCTACAGTAACAACCTAAGTTACATTTGACACACCCCCTAGACTATATAGAGGCAATGCCTAACAAGGGAAGAAGCAGCTCAGGGCAGCACTACTAGTCCAACCACTGGGAGAGGCCACAAGGCTAGTCTGGGTAGAAAATAGATATAAAGGACAGTACAAAGTCAAGGCCCTAGCAAGTGAGAGGCTACAGGAACGAGACCCAGCTGTACACAGTGCCGCTGATGATCTTTAGGCGCAAGCGCCTTCGTAAAGATATCAGCTGTATTGGCACCTGAGGCCAAGTGTACTACGCAAGTCTGGCGATGCTGCTGGAGCTCACGCAGGAGGAAGTACCGCAACGGAATGTGTGTGGGCTTGACACTACCAAGCCTAGGGGGTGTGCTAAAATTACATAGGTTATAATTTATATAGGCTTGGTAGGTTGTTACTGAGCCTTTCTATAGAGGGTACAAACCCCTCCTTGTATGCCTCTCTCCCTAGTCCAACACTTCTTCTCTCGACACTCTCACCTACCTCCTACCTAAACCCCGCCGCCACTTTCATGGCGGCCTTCACTACCTCCTAGCCTAGTTCTACTTTCTGACATGGTTTCAGAGCAGGTGACCGTTTACGGGCATGCTCCCCACGCTTCCGCCGCGTACCTGTCTTTCGCCCGTCTCCTTTCCGTGCCGCCGATGGCAGCCTTTAGTTTTCCTGCCGCCTTGGCGGCCTTTAGTTTTCCTGCCGCCGTGGCGGCCTTGCCTTTCGGTGCCGCCGTGGCGGCCTCTCCGAGATGCCGCGGTGGCTTAGTCGTGCTACTGTCGCACCTTCGCCTCGCCGCAGCGGCATCGACGTCGCGCTATGGCGGCGTCTTTTGGCTGCCGTGGCGGCGTCGTCGGGTGACAGCCGGCCGCGCATCATCAGTGGTGCCGCCGGACCTGCCGCCCGCTCTGCAGCCGCCGGCGTGATTCTGAACCACGCCCCGCTCCCACCCCCCTTTTCCTTCCCCTCCGTTCCCCCCTTCCTTGCCACAGTCGACGATTGCCTCGTGATGGCCGTCCCCGTCGCCGAGGAGCCTGGCCATGCTGCCGAGAGGGCGGGGGCCACTGCAGTAGCCTCTGACGATTGAAGTCGCCGACGCCGACGCCGCTGTTGCTGCTGGCCTGCTGCCGCCGCACGCCGTCGCCGACCCCGCTCTCGTCACTGTTGCCGCTGCCGCCATAGCTGCCTCCCGGGCCGTGGGACTGGACCAGTCCCGACGGCATCTCAGCTGCAGCTGGGCATGGGTGGTTAGTTAGGGGGTGTGGCGGTGTGTGTGTGTGTGTGGGCTTGACACTACCAAGCCTAGGGGGTGTGTTAAAATTATCTATGTTATAATTTATATAGGCTTGGTAGGTTATTACTGAACCTTTCTCTAGAGGGTACAAACCCCTCCTTGTATGCCTCTCTCTTCCTAGTCCAACACTTCTTCTCTCGACACTCTCGCCTACCTCCTACCTAAACCCCGCCGCCACTTTCATGGCGGCCTTCACTACCTCCTAGCTTAGTTCTACTTTCTGACAGAATGTGCTTCACTCTACCCTCAAGTCGAGGCTCCTGACACAGGAGGATCATGGCCCTGTTGTCAACGTACAGGACCGGGGCAGAGCTAGGCCGCTCACCTAAGTCAGTGAGCAAGAAGGTCAGCCAACGGAGCTCCTATGCCGCCATGGCACCGGCGTAGATCTCGGCCTCACAGCTGGACTGGGCAACAGACGAGGAGCAGGTAGCTCTCCACAAGACGGCACCTGAACCAAGGCTGAAGCAGTAGCCCTGTGTTGACCTGAGGATCTCGGCGTCGTCTGCCCAAGAAGTGTCTGTGTGCCCAGTAAGGACCACTGGCATACGTCCTCCTAGCACTAACCCCATGCCCGATGTACTTGCAAGATAACGCAAAACCCTCTTAGCGGCAGACCAGTGCTGAGGTCGGTGTCTGCCTGTAGCCACAAAGCGCGCCAGGATGCTGAGAGGGTATGCGAGATCTGGGCGCGTGCAAGTCATCAGGTACATAAGGCAACCCACCAGCTCTGCTAAGGACCACTGGGCTCTGCTGACTCCTCAGTAAATGGAGCAGAGAGCCTGTGGTCTAGAGGCAGAGGAGTAGGCTGTGCGGAGGAGAACTGAAGGCCGAACCTCTGAAGGACCTGGTGCACCAAGTGTGACTGAGTCAAAGTGATGGTGCGGGCTGCTCGGTCCCTGGAGATCTGCAAGCCAAGGTAGTGGCGCAGTTCTCCAAGGTCAGTGCAGGTGTGTCTCTTCAGCAGCTCTGCCTACACGGAAGCCAATGCGTCCCTGTCTGCCGTGGCGACAACCAGGTCGTCTACGTAAACAAGGATGTAGAATGGAGTCTGGCCAACACGAACGAAGAGCGAGGGGTCTGCAAAGGACGGAAAGAGCTGCAGGTCAGCAAGCGTAGCACGCAGCGTGTCGTGCCACTCACAGGGAGCCGGCCGTAGACGGGGCGTCGGAGGAGCCACTGGGTCCCAGAAGGGAAGGTACCAGTGAAGCCGTGAGGGCAACGCAGGCTGACCTGCTCGTGTAGACTGCCCTGAAGAAACGCAGTGGAGAAGTCGAGGGAGTGAAGCTCGTAGTCACGCTGCGCTGCTACGTGTAGTAGCACCCGAAGAGTAGTCATCTTCGAGGTCGGAGCGAAGGTCTGGAAGAAGTCCACCACCTCACGCTTTCTGAAACCTCTAGCCACTTAGCGCGCCTTGAACACAGGAAGCTCTCCAGGAGGGCGCTTCACCTTGAAGACCCAGCGGCCATCAACTACGTTCACCCCAGGTGGGGGAACTGCGTCAGCGTACAGTGGCGGAAACAATTGTCCGTATGTTTTGCATAAATTTGGGTTTTTATGCTTTAAAACCACTATACATTAAGTCTTAATGTTTAATGGTGGTACAATTTGGGAGGGGCACATAGTGGATGTGTTCATAGCACAAATATCCAGAATAGTACATTAGATCTAACTCATATCCCAAAGGGTATACAAAGGGTACATCTGGACAAATATTTCCAAGCAGAGAGAGCAAACTTCATAATTGCGTATTTGGTACATAGCCCACCGACCTTTGGCCTTGATCACCACCCGCACCCTCCTAGGCACATTAACTACGAGGTTAGTACAAACCTCGGCAGGGAACGTTTTGCACTCTTCCTAGACCCACCATTTAGCATAAGTGGGTGAGCACTAGGAAAATCGCGAAAAAGTTGGGCGCAGGCTAGAGTATTGTTGACGAATTTGGATTGAATGGTATCTTTGAGACTAGCCATGCTGAGGTGTGGCCAAAGATGCAATCAGCCGGTCGGGCCCATCTTATTACGGATCCTCTTCATCGTACCATTTTAGGGTAAAATCACATATAGAGCGGCCAAATCTAGTGTAGACACTACGAAACTGAGGGTAACGTTGCACAGTTGAGTGTGCACCCTTGCACCATAAAAAACACACTTGGGTCTGCGGGTCTAGTCATGGTGCACCAGTCATAGAAGCCAAGACTGTTATGCAAAATAGTCAGGGGCCGACTGCAATTCGTGGAGTCGCATGTTGAGTGAACAATTAGTGTCCGAAAGCATGCGATTTGGTGCATGTGACCCCAAGAATTTGTTATGCCTAGTGCATGAATGACTTGGAGAACATGAGTATGTAGCCCTGGAGTGGCCTCTCACCATCTCAACCTCTTGGCTTACCTGAAAAGGGAGCTGGCCAAGCAGAATAGGCCTTCTTCTGGATTGCTAGAGCTTTAAGAGTTGGTCCAGGAAGAATGGGAGAAGATCCATGCCGAGGTTTGCTCTAGCCTCATGACAGCTCGCCTAGGAGGGTGCGGTCGGTGATCAAGGCTAAAGGTTGGTGGGCTAGGAACTAGAAACACACTTTTGAAGTTAGCCCTCCCTGCTTGGAACTATTTGTCCGAATGTACCCTTTGTGTATCTTTTGGGATATTAGTTAGATCTAATGTACTATTCTGGATATTTGTGCTATGAACACATCCACTATATGCCCCTCCGAAACTGTACCACCATAAAACATTAAGGCTTAATGTATAGTGGTCATAAAGCCTAAAAACCCAAATTTATGCAAAACATACGGACAGTTGTTTCCGCCACTGTAGGTGCTGGTGGATCTCCAAGATGCCATTTCCTGCTCCATGGCAGCTATCCACTAAGAGGCCCAGGGTCCCGAGACCGCCTCAGCGTAAGTGCGAGGGGTCGGGATGTCGAAAGCGTTGGGGCCACCCTTAGGGACTAGAAGCATGGAACAGAGATGGGGAGCAGCCTCGGACAGGAAAGCAAGCTCGTACTGGCGGTCCTCTAGGACGTCACTGCCAAGGGCAGGAGCACCCCCGACAGACGGAGGACAGGCAGGGTTAGAGACCAGAGCGGTGGCATAGTCAAGGCGGCAGGTAGAGGCAAAGTCAGCGACCGCAGCGACAAGAGCGTCAAGGCTCGAAACCGGAACAGACGGGTCGGTAATGAGAGAGGCAAGGACCCGAGGAACAAGAGGACGAGCGGCACGCAGGTAGTCAGATAGAGGGGGGGGAGCAACGACAAGGGAGGACGGAGCGACGGGAGAAGGGGAGGACGAGACGCGTAGGAACGAAGCAACATAGGGTGAGAGCGCGAGACAGGGGAGACAAGTCGAGCACGGGAGGGACGGCGAGACCAGACGTGAGACGGGGGAGTGGGGACACAGGAGGGGAACGAGGGGGGAAACGGGCCGGAGACGCGTTCGGAGGAGGGAACACAGAGCCGGAGACAGGAGGAGGAGGAGGCAAGGGCACGGGGTGAGGGGATAGAAGGCCGAGCAGGCGAAGAGCGGACACCAACGGGGACTGCTGTGACGGCGGTGTGACGCCGACACCGGGACCGCAAGCTGCCGGGCGGCTACCTCCAAAACACTCCACACCAGTACCCCCAGAAGAAACATCCCCAGAGCTCAGAACCCCTCGAGCACCCGTACCACCCCCAGTCCCGCCAGGACAAGCCGCGACAGGAGTCCCACGACGAGTACCCACCCCAACTCCAGCACCCCCAGAGGCAACCAATTGCTGCGGCGACGGCTGCGGCGGTGGCGGTCGCAACGACGGCGGCGGCGACGGCGGCGGCGGTGACGACGGCTGCGACAGCGGTGGCGACTGCGGCTGCGGAGGCAGCGGAGGAAGAGACGCCTGAGAAGGGGCAGGCAGCGAGGACTGCGCCGCAGGACTACCAGAGTTAGTAGACTCCTCAACCGGTACAACTGACGTAAGTGGGGTGACGTGGGACACACCAGAGGGGGCAGGACGGGGAGGGGAAGGAGGAGGGGCGGCAACGACCGGGGAAGGGGTGACCAGGAATTGAGGGGGGGTAACCGGGGGACCTCGGTGGGGGAAAGCGGCGGAAGAAGGAGATGGACACGTCAAAGGTGACGTCACGAGAGTGAAAGAACTTGTGAGACGGCGGGTGGTAGAAGTGCCCGTCAGACGCGTCAAGTGGGAAACTGAGGAAGACACAGGGAAGGGTGCGGGCAGTGAGCTTGTCCATGCCAGAGTCACGAACGTGAGCAAGACAGCCCCAGACGTGGAACGCAGACGCGTCACCAGGTGACCCAGACCAAAGGAGGGTCGGCAAAACCTGAAGCTGCTGGGGGTGCGGCCACAGGTTAAGCTGGTGAGCGGCGTAGCGAACGGCGAACAGCCGTAGAAAATGGGGTGCACCGGCATGGATCATGGAGGTGCGAGCCACCTCCATGACCAAACCGATGCGTCGCTAAGCGACCCCATTCTGCTGCGGGGAGTCCGGCAAGGTGAACGTCTGGGTGATGCCCTCCGCACGACAGAAACGACCAAGGACACCAGAGGCAAACTCGCCACCACGGTCGGAGTGGAGGCGCAAGACAGGGAGACCGCGAGGGACATGCGTAGCGACAAGCCACGGGATAAGAACGTCAGGCACGTCGGCCTTCCGCTCTAGGGGGAACACAGTGGTGTATTGCGTGTAGTCGTCGACAAGCACTAGGAAGTAGCGCTCTCGACGTGGCCCATGGACGGGGGCGGGGCCCCAGACGTCCATGTGCAGAGTCTGTAGCGGTGCGGCGGTAGGGGGAACGAGGAGGAGTGAGGAGCAGGGCGAAGCCGGCCCTCGACAGAAGGCGTGCAAGGTGGGAGGGGAGGAGGGAAACTCAGAGAACGGCCCAGGGAGGCCTAGGACAAGACCGTGCTGTGACATGTGACGCAGACGCGGGAGCGCAGGGTGACCTAGATGGTGGTGCCACCGGAGAGTCAGGTTGGTGAGTGACCGACAGGGGTAGGCAGCAGCAACCTGGGTAGACGCAGCCACCTGAGGGGGGGTCCCAGCCGGTGGGGTCACAGTGTCCAGTGTGAACAGTCCGGACACCGGGTGCCGGGGGAACGTGGTAAGGGGGGCACCAGAGGCGGCCTCAGTACAGACAGCGTACCGCTTGTAACCAGGGAACGTAGTGGTGTCGCCAAGGTCCTGGAGGCAGCCGACACCAACTAGGTTCCTAGAAAATGATGGGATGTGCAGGCCTGTGAGAGAGCCCGAAGGAACCGCCGGGCAGGGGAGGGTGGTGGAACTGCGGGCGACTACACGGCCAGAGGAGGGGTCAGCCAGGGAGATGGCGGCATGGACAAGAAGCAGTGTCAACGTGGTGGAGTCGCAGAAGTTTGCACCGGGAAGCGCCAGAGTCGAGGGTGAAGGAGAGCGCGGCAGTGGCGGCCGGAGGCGAAGTAGCGACGGAAGCACCAAGGCTAAACAAAGTAGGGGATCCTACGCCTGACGCAGCAGGGGAGTCTAAAGAAGGCACACCTACCTAGGCAACAAGGGGTAATAAGACGGAAGCACACTAGAGTCATCAGCATACATCACATGCAGAGCAGCAACAATCTCATCCATGTCCAGATAAAAAATCTGAACCCTACGACTAAACAAGCTGAGCCAGTCTGGGAGCTCGGGCGACGGGCCGAAACGCTGACGAAACAGGTCGTCCAGGCGACGGAAACAGCGGACGGAGGTATGACCGATCTTACTGCAAACGAAGCCACGGCGAGGATCGGTCTGTAGCAGGTACTGACAGCGCGCGGCACCCGAACCACCACTCGGCAGCCCACCACGCGCACCACCACCACATCCAGCGCTGCCACTAGCGCCGGGCCACCCAGGCGGAAGACGACTCGTCCGCCTCTGCTGCTGTTGCGACTGTTGCGGCTACGGCGACGGCTGCAGCTGCGGTGGCTGCGGCTGCTGCGGCTGGCACGGGTCCGGCGGCAACACCGGCGACTGCTGAGACGGCTGCTCGGCTGCACATGGCAGGGTCCTCGCGTCAGCACCACCACTAGGTGACCCAACTCCAGCACCACCTACACCTGCACCCCCACCCCTGTCGCCACGTCCAGCCTTGGGGCGGCGACCCTTCCCCGGACGAACCAGTGCGGCAGCGGCAGTCTCAGTCACAGCAACAGAACCGTCGAAGAAGGTGCACTGAGCGGGGGCACAACCCTGAAAGATAGGGACCGGCACAGTACCGCTGGTCTGAGCGATAGAGCGGTGGCGGGCCTCTATTGCGGACAGGGTGTCAACAAAGTCAGTGAGGGTAAGGTCAGCAGGGTGGAAGCTAAGAAAGCGGTCACGGGCAGTGGCAAGACGGTCAGTGAGGCGGGTGGGTAGCAGGTAGAGAGTAGAGGTGAGGGGCGGCTGGTGGGCTAGAAGCTGTGTGTCAATGCAGGCAGCACGCCAGGTCTCGTCTATGGTGCGCAGGTGAGCGGCCAGGTCGGCGGCAGTGGGGAACGACGCAAGGTCGGGAAAGAGCATGGGGAGGATCAGACGACCGACCGAGGCAGCAGGCGGGGTGGAATAGCGCTGGACAACAACATCTAGGAAAGCCTGGGCAGTGGTGATAGACCTGAAGCGAGATCGCTCGGACAGGGTGAGGGCATTGCTAATAGCAAGCTGTGCAACAGCGTCACGAGACAGCCAGACAGAGCGAGCAAGGGCAGCGGCTGCAGCGGACTCACTCTCAGCGGACGAGGGGTCAAGAGACAGTGCAGCGGGGGGGTCAGGGCAGGGGAGGGTACCATCAAGATGGACAGACAGCGAGTGGCCATCTTGCCGCTGACCAGTGAGATGGCGACGGAGGTCAGGAAGCCACGCATCAAACTCAATCGGCTGGCCCTCAGCATCAAAGCAAAGCACCGCCGCCATGAGTGATAATAGAGGGCAGTGTAGAGTAGGACAGTGCGGTGCAGTACTGTGCAGTGTGATGTAGTGCTGTGTAGTGCGGTGCAGTGCGGTATAGTGCGGTAGAGTACGGTACAGTGCGGTGCAGTGCGGTGCAAAGCGATGCAGTACGGTGCAAAGAGATGCAGTACGGTACCGGGGGGGGTTCGGAGGGCGGTGCTGATCGGGAAGAACGGGCCGAACCCGAGGCAGCGGCGGGCCGGCGACGGCGCGATGCAGGGGCCGGCCGGCTGGCGGCAAGTAGACACGGCCGCGACGGCGGCTTGGGACAGCCGCAATGGCGGCCAGGGACAGCCGCGACGACAGCCAGGGGCAGCAGCGATGGCGGCTAGGGACAGCCGCGACGGCGGCCAGGAACAGCCGCGACAGCGGCGAGGGGCGGCCGCAACGGCAGGAGCGACCGTGAGGCGGCTGGAGACGGCAGCGGCGGCGGCTAGGGGCGGCCACGATGGCGAGAGGCGGTCGGGATGGCTAAGGGCGGCCAAGGGACGGCAGGAAGTGGCCGCGACAGCGGCTAGAAGTAGCCGCGACGGCTAGGGGCGGGCTTAAACGGCCAGGGGGGCGGCTAGGGATGGGCGCGAACGGCCAGGGGGCCGGCTAGGAACGTAGGGGCGGAAGCGTGAGCGGGCTAGGGGGGGATCTAACCTACTATGATACCATATCAGAAAGAAAATGATTGAACTAGAATGTGTGTGTACAAGGATATATAGACTAGGGTGTTGTACCCTCTAAGGCACAATCCAGTATAGTCTACAGTAACAATCTAAGTTACATTTGACAAAAAATTGTTTCCATCGTGACCATTTCTGGGTGCATAGACAGTACTCTCAAAGTCAAAAGTGTTGATTAGAATAAGAGTATACAGGGGTATATGGCTAGTGGGTTGTACTCTCTATGGCAAGACCCTATGTAGTCTACTAAACATATACAAATATGTTTGACACACCCTCTAGACTAGATAGGGGCAGAGCCTTGTGAGAGACAAACAGTTCAGGGCAGCACTACTAGTCCAACCTCTGAGGCAGGGGTTTAAAGAACAGTCAAAAGAGTACAAACAAGGCAAGAACAAGACCAGGGCGGCACTACTAGTTCAGCCACTGGGAGGAAGCCACAAGGCCAGTCAGGATAATACCTTGTTCTCACTTGTTCCTAATTACTCTAGCATTTTAACCGTACCCTCTTCAGTAGGATCCAGTAACACCTACCAAGCCTACAAATATATGTATAAAATATATAATTTAACACACCACCTAGGCTTGGTAGCCGAAAGCACACCACGCACACAATACACTAAGCCACACACCCCCTAAGCCTAGCACCCCCAAACTTAGCAGCAGCGACGGCTTCTCCAGCATGGTCAACCCCTCGGCGTGCGAGGCGGTGACGTCGACAGCGAGGGCAGCGGCTGCAAGGGCGGCGACGGCGGCGTGCGGGGGCGAGGCCAGCGGCATCAGCTGCGGCGGCGGCGGCTTCGACGACAGCGGCGGCGGCGGCGGAGCTCGCAGCACTCAGCGGCGTGGCCTAATGATGGGAAGGCTTGCGCGAGTCAGCCGTCAATTGCGGCGAGGAAGAGGGGGTGCATGGGAAGGGGGCGGGGCTTCAGCAGCGGAGCCAGGGAGCGTGCCGCCCCGTGTGGTGCGCTGGCTGCATGCGGGCATGCTGTACGCTGGCGCGTCGACGCCGCCACGGCAGCACGACGACGCCGTCACTGCAGCACGACATGGCCGTGGCGGCGGCACGGAAAGGACAGGAGGGAGGAGCGAGTGTTGCGGAAGCATGATGCGCAGGCCCGAGTAGAAGGACCTGCTCGTGTACCATGTTAAATATGCTAGGAAAAAATAGAAGCCATGGAAATGGCGTGAGGTTTAAGGCTAGTAGAAATTGACGAGAGAGAAGAGGGTTGGACTATAAGAAAGAGGGATACAAGAAGGGGGGTTGTACCATCTACAGTAGGATCCAGTAACACCTACCAAGCCTACAATTATATATATACATACAATACATAATAAATTGATGCATTTACATTAGAACAAAACGAGTTTTGACTCCAAACCGTCTATTGATTCTACTATAGACAGACTTGTAACTGTATGAAGTTGGAAATAGAAAAGAAAAACGTAAAACAACGATCAGAACCACTATCATTTCAAAACTACAGCATACGTCAACGAGGAGGAGTACGTGACGGAACTCTATATGATTCTGTCATCGCAAATGGCATGTGTCGGTTGGCTATCGTGGTGTTTCCGCGTCAGCCCGTGAGTAGGTGGATCGCAACGATGTTAGTTGTTGGTATTTGTGACACATTGAGCTCGCAACTGGTCGTCGACCACTCAGGAGCGCATTGACGGGGAACACACGATTTCTAATGGCGACGACAAATGTTTCACATGGTGACTGCGACTGTTGTCGTTAGCATCGTGCGTACATGGGTCTTGCACCTAAGGAATAATTGCAGCTGAGAAACTTTTGCGCTTGTCGTCGTTGCTCCAATCGCGTATGACTTGTATCCGGATCTGGTCCTCGAGTTGTTTTCGGGGGGTGAATACCCTCTCGGCGAAACCCCTTGTGAAAATATTGGGTGTGAAAATACCGCGGGCTAGGTTTACTAGACCCTGGTTTTAAAGCCCCACTCTCATAATTCTAGGAAGGAGCAAGTGTTAAATGTTTGGTACCCAGTTACGCTGGCGAATTTGAAGCGACAGGCTTGGAAATGCCTCAGACAGTGTGCTGTGCTAGGGGGGGGATACCAACCGTAAAACCAGTTCAGCAATATGAGAATCGGCAAGTTTACGGAAGAACGGTCCTGCTGCACCGTTAGATCATCGAGAGGCTTTGAGATGACGGTTGAGTGACTGGAAGTCTGAATCGACGGCTATAAACAAAGTAGAAAGTTGTTGCGCAAAAAAATGGAGTTTGCACCGTCCGATATGCTAAACCTGACGCGTCCCAAACTTCCCCAAACCTGTTTCGTTGTTTGGAGTTTTTTGTCGAAACAAAACGGCCTCGCCACGTGAGTTTCGTTTTCATAGTTTTGTTTACACCTCGCGTACCAATCAGTGCCTGTCTGTCTCAACCAAGTTTAAACTCTGGTAATTATGAGATGGGGGCTTTAAGGGCTAGTACAGTTGCTCCAACCGAACGGTGACAACAAAGAGGATGGCCCCTTGAGGCAAAACCTCGGGGGCGCTCGGTCGGACCCCGCTGGTCCGTGCGCGTTCCCGCAAAGGCACCAGCTGGACAGTCAAAGCAGTGATCCCGGCAGTCCTCTCAGGTCAACATCAGTCATTCAGGGCGGAAAACATGTGGTTCACTCGTCTGGGGTAGGGGACGCTTGTCAGAGCTGCACTTGAGAGTTACAGAGCTCGCAAAAGTCGCTGTTGTCTTCGCGAGTGTGTTTTACCTGCGTGAGGTTCGCTAAAACACCCCCACCATCGGTTTTCCTGTTGATCCCGTGAAATACACCCAAATGTTTCGTCAACGTCGTGCGAAAACGGTCGCAACATCGCAACAACATCTCGCGAAAGTATGTGCACGTTCGTGCGAGGTGCTGGGCCTTGAGATGGCGAAATATGTCCCCATCTTCCAGATGGCAAAATGTCTCCCCCTCCTGCAATCCCCGTCAGCTTTGGACACTCACATCACAGCTTTCGCCGGTTTTCCACTTCGCTGAGCCCACCAAACCCCACTCCCCAGGTGGCGATTCGCGCACACCCTCCTGCCCCGTTCCTCCTCTCCATCCCGCAATTCTGCACCTTCGCGGCGGCTACATTCCCCAGCCGCAAACATCGCCTTCTAGTTTCCTCCTGCCGCTGCCACTCCCAAGACATCATAAGACGAGCCACGGCAATCCCTTACTCCACTCCACTCGCCATAATCCAGCAAGTTTTCGCCAAATCGTGTTTATTTACTAATAGCCTCGTCAGCAGCCTGTAAGTCCTTCCCAACTTCTGAATCCACAATGAGTGAGAAGACCGCACTGATGAGTACGACATTCGAGACGGAGGGATCGAATATCGCTCCCTCCGGTGAGTCACCGCAACCGGACCGCGGCGGCGACGACGCCAAGGTTACCGTCGCCAAAAATCTCGTCTCTCGCGCAGGCGCCTCGCCCTCTAGGCTGAAACGGCCGGGGAAGGATGGACTGAAGGGGACGGCGGAATTATCGGGTAGTTCTAGTAACTTACCGGGCTTGAAGGCTGCGTCTGGCTGGAACGACACCGAATCGACGGACAAATCGTCGGCCATTTTCAACATTCACGACCGCCCCGTGCGTGACGCGGCATGGCGATTCGTCTTCCTCGTGCCGCTCGTGCTCCTCGTCGCCACGGGCCTGCGGCTGCTCTTCTTCCCCACTACAACCACTCTATTCAACCCTTTCACTCGTACTTCCAACAGTCCCCTCCCCCTCATTCTCCTCGTCTCCCCGTTCGCCCTCCTCCTCCTCTTCGCCCTCAGCCTCCCGCTCCCCGTGTTCCTCGTCGCTTCTCTCCGCCGGATGTCCGCGCGCACCCTGAAGGCGCTCGTTGTCGCCGCTGCCGTCATCTGGGCGCTGCAATGTGCCAGCTCCGCCGAGCGCTTCCTCTCGGCTCCGCCAGACGCGGCCGAGGAAGTGAGTCCCTTCCAGGAGCTCATCGGCAATGACCCTTTTTCTCTAGTAGGAAACGAGTTCGACAACTTGAACTTCAAGCGATCGAGCGATTTCTCTGTGGGCACTGACGTCGGTGAGCGCGCGGAGGGGGGAATGGGTGAGAGCGGCGAGATGATGGAGGGAGGGATGGGCGTGGGGGGCATGCAAGGGGGCATGGCGGGGGGCATGGGAGGCACGGCGGGCGCACAGGAGGGATGGCTGGAGATTCCATCTGAAGCCCAGGAGAACAGCGCTGATGGCGCAGCACCAGAGGATGACAGCAGCAGCAGCAGTAGCGCGCCCATGAGTGGCATAGGTAGGCGGCTCCTTGAATCCGCTCTGCCCAGCGCCGCACACCCGGTGGTCGCCGCTACCGCCAGCCACGCCGCCCACTGGGTGCATGGTGCCGTGCACTCCGCAGTGCGCCGCCGGCTACAATCCCGCGTGGATTCACTCGCCGGGGAAAGTGAAGGCGGGCAGTCGTCCGTGCGGGTCGTGCTAGACCCGCACGACCCACAATTCCCGCAGTTCCCGCAAGTGCAGCAGCAGCTGCTCTCCATGGCGCCGATGGCACGCCGTGTGGAACGCCCCATCGATTTCCTCGGTTTTGTCTCCTTTGGGCTTCTCAGCGCCCTTGCCGTGCTCCTCCTGCTGCGCTGCAGCCACCACCTGCCGCTCGTCGCCTCTGTCATCGCGCACACTGCTCATGCTACCATAGCCCAGGCCCCTGTCATCCTCTTTCTGGCGCTGCCCTCTATGCTCGCAGCTTTGCTCCTGGCCCTCCCTTTGATAGACGGCATTCTGTCCGGCAACCATCTCGTTCTCTCCATCCTCCTGTTCCTGCCCTTCCTCTTCGTTCTCCAAGTGCTCGCAACACTCGTCACCTACTCTGCTTCAGCAATCTTTGCCCGTCTGTACGTCCCAAGCGGCGGCAGCAACTACAGCAAGGGCAATGAGGGACTGCAGAGGGGAGGCGAAGGAGAAAAACCCGCCTGGGTGACAATCAAGGGCCAGCTAGAGCTCTTCCGCTCAGCTCTTTCCCTCGCCTGCACCTCCTCCCTGGGTACCTGCTGCGCCATTTTCGTCGCCTCTACCAGCGTCAGCATCCTCAAGTTTATCCTCTCCGCCCTCTCTTTCGCTCTCTTTGGCCAAGGCGTGCTGGGCTACCTGCTAGCTGCCCTCATTCGCTGTGCGGAGGTCGCCTTACAGTTCTTCCTGCACTGCCTCGTCCTCCCCACCAGTGCCATGAGCGGCCATGGCTTCACCCGCTCCGTGCGCCTCTCTCTTGACATTCTGCAGCGCTTTCTGGTGCCGATTGTGGTGGCCAATGCGGCTGCGCTTGCCCTGCTGGTCATGCTGATGGTACCGGTGTTCCTCATCAACGCACTGATTGGATTATTCGGGGTGAGTACGTTGCATCGTTGGAGGTGTCATATGCTTTCGTGCATGCTTCCGTGCCAAGCATCCTGCCTAATGACTCCTCTCTTGAAGAAAATACCCGAGACGTTTCCTTTCTACCATGG
Source organism: Closterium sp. NIES-67 (assembly GCA_027943415.1). Taxonomy (NCBI): domain Eukaryota; kingdom Viridiplantae; phylum Streptophyta; class Zygnematophyceae; order Desmidiales; family Closteriaceae; genus Closterium; species Closterium sp. NIES-67. Next base: position 99,685 of record BQMB01000301.1, on the reverse strand, counting down.
CAGTGTTCTTACTACTTTTCATCGATCTGTTTTATGTGCAGGGGGGGGCAATTGTGGGACTGTACTATGAGGACCTTGGTCCATTTGCATTCGTGTTCCTGCTTGGCATACTCCTGATAACCCTCGGGGTGTCTCTTCTCTCCATGGCAGCACTCTCATTTGTCCTCACTACAGGTGTCTCTACTACAGTGCTGTGTTTCGCCTGGGACCAAAAGCTTGATGCACAAGAGGGCTTGGATGTGACTGGCCTGGTTGGTGGATGTTCCCTCAAAGCTTGTAATGAGGTGTAGGCGACATTAGATTTATGAGTTCTTCCATTTCATGTGTTTAGTTAGTCCTGTTACAAATCCGAAGAGTTGTCCCCTCTACGAGCTGACCTAGCTAGGTTATAACAAACATACCTAACCTAACTAGACATAAGTGTCAACTTATATAGATATATATATTATATTTGTGTAGGCTTGGTAGGTATTCTACAATTCTGGATCCTTCTGTAGAGAGGAGAACCCCCCTTCTTGTACCTCTCTCTCTTTCCTAGTCGATCCTCTTTTCTCTCGCCATTTTCTCTTCTACCTAGCTTAAACCTTCTTCTAACATGGTTTCAGAGCAGGATGATCCTGCTGAGCCTCCTCATCGCGCTTCCGCAGCGCACTCTCTCCCCTCCCGTCGCTTCCGTGCCGCCGTGGCGGCCACGTCGTGCTGCCATGGCGGCCTCGCTACGTTGCCGTGGCGGCCTCGACACGCTGCCGTGGCGTCGACACCATGCCATGGCGGCTTCGTCGTGCTGCCGTGGCGGCTTCGACGCGCCAGCGCACGGATGGCAGCGGCCAGCGCACTGTTTTAGGCGCCAGCCAGCACGCCCGCACGCCAGCCAGCCCACCAGCCAGGGCGCCTCGCTGAAGGCACGCCCACTCCCCTGCGTCTCCCCTCATCCCAGCCACAGCTGATGGCTCCCTTCCCCGTCGTCGCCGGGCCGTGCCACGCCGCTGGGTGCCAAGAGCTTCGCAGTCGCCACTGCTGTCGTCGAAGCTGCCGCCGCCGTTGCAGGTGCTGCTGGTGTTAAGAGGATAATTAGGAGCTAGCTAGGTAGCCATGGAAAGGCCGAGAGGTTTTAGGTGCTAGGTAGCGAGATAGGAGAAGTTGGCGAGAGAAAAGGTGGACAACTAGGAAGAGAAAGCGATACAAGAAGGGGGGGTTATCCCCTCTACAGTAGGATCCAGCAATATAGCACACCTACCAAGCCTAAACAAATATATATATATATATACATACATATATATATATATAAATTATAATTTGACACACCCCCTAGGCTTGGTAGTCGAAAGCCCACCCCACACACCACACCCCCAAACCCTTGCACCCCCATGCCCTTCAGCAGCTGTGGCGTCTACTAGCGGGTCGACCCCTCGGCAATCGAGGCGGCGACGTCGACGGCGGGTCGCAGCGGTGGCGGCGGCGTTGGCGACTGCGGCGGAGGCGGCGTCAGCGACAGCGGCGGAGGCGGCGGCAGGGCCTGCAGCACCTGCGGCGGGCAGCGGCGTCGAGGCACCCGGCGGCGGCGGCGGCGGCACTGAGGCACCCGGCGGCGTAGCTCACACTGCGACGACGAGGGGGGAGGAGGGCACAAGGCCGCCAGCGGGGAGGAGGGGAAAGGCAGCGGAGGAAGGGGGGGAGGAGGGGGGGCGAATCTTCAGCAAGGCGCCATGGCTGGCGCGGCGCTTACTGGCGTGTGGGCATCATGGGTGGCGCCTAAGACAGGGCGCTCGCCGCAGCCGTCCGTGCGCTGGCGCGGCAAAGCCGCCACGGCAGCACGACGACAAGGTGGCACAACGACCCAGCGGCACGGCGGCACGGCGACACAGCGGCACGGCGGCACGGCGGCGCAGCGGCACCGTGGCACGGCGGCATGGCAGGACGGCGACATGGCGACACAACGGCACGGAGGAACGGCGGCACGGAGGAACAGCGGCACAGAGGCACGGCGGCACTGCGAAGCTGCCACGACATCAGGACGACGCCGCCACGGCATGGCGTCGAGACCGCCATGGCATTGCGTCGAGGCCGCCACGGCAGCGCAACAGGGCCGCCATGGCAGCACGTCGTGGCCGCCACGGCGGCGCGAAATCGACGAGGTCGCCGTGGCAGTGCAGCGAGGCCGCCACGGTTGCTCGACAAGGTCGCCGCGGCAGTGCCGCGAGGCCGCCACAGCGACGCGAATGTGACGGGGGGGGGGGAAGATTACGCTGCGGAAGCATGAGGAAAAGGCCCGAGCGGAAGGGCCTGCTGTGAAACCATGTCAAAAGGAGGATAAGGAGCTAGCTAGGTAGCCATGGAAAGGTCGAGAGGTTTTAGGTGCTAGGTAGCGAGATAGGAGAGAAGTTGGCGAGAGAAGAGGTGGACAACTAGGAAGAGAAAGAGATACAAGAAGGGAGGGTTATCCCCTCTACGGTAGGATCCAGCAATGTAGCACACCTACCAAGCCTAGAAAAAAATATATATATAAAATATATAATTTGACAGTTGGCTCCGCTGCCACCCGCCACCGCCGCCGTCGCTGTCGTCGTCATAGCAGCCGCTGAGGCCGTTGCTGCCACCCACCGCCAATGCCGCCGTTTCGCACGAGGGGTAGAAGCCACAGCTGTTGCACGACATGGGGGTGGAAGGGCTTGGGGGTGTTGCGTGTGTGGTGTGCTTGCTGCTACCAAGCCTAGGGGGTGTGTCAACTTGTAAATACTATATGTATATATTTGTGTAGGCTTGGTAGGTATTCTACAATTTTGGATCCTACTGTAGAGAAGACAATCCCCCTTCTTGTACCTCTCTCTCTTTCCTAGTCGATCCTTTTTTCTCTCGCCATTTTCTCTTCTACCTAGCATAAACCTCCTTCTAACAATAAGTATACGGTATTCCCCCGGATACACTGTATACTCCCGTATATAGCCGCATATGTGCTTATAATGGTACCCCTTGCAAAATCACATGGGCTTTTAATCGAATTATCTTTATAAGCACATTGGCTTAATAAGAGTACGGTACCATAAGGAAAAACGTTTTGAAGGCACCAAACTGCAGCTCTTTGAATCACTCTTCGAATGGGCCAAACTCATATGGGGGTCGTGTTGATGGATTTTGTAGCATTGGCTTGGGAATGTCCCGCCAGCAAACCCTTGCTGGAATCTAGCCAATCAGAGCTGAATTCGAGTGAATTGACTGAGCGGAAGTTGCGCGCCTGTCTCGCGAGGATCTTGGGAGGGCTGTGGGAGGTATGGCATGATATTTCGATACAAAAAAATCGCGTTCCGCTCCTTTTTTTCTAGAAGTGTAATACGCTTGTAATAAACGCATCCTAAAAAAATATAGGTGCGCTTATAATGAAATTAACGGATTTAAGTGTGTTCGCAATGCATAAGCCCATGGGCTTAATACATGTTTGCACTTATATCTTGGTGTATACGGTAGTACCCGCCAGAATTAAGCTCCCCCGGGTAGCTTGAACAGGTATGGGCTTAATTAAATCGGATCTATATAACACCCTACTTTTGGGCGTGAAAACAATTGAATATCCCATGCCACCTAGAATCCTCATTCTGACAGGGAACAAGAAGAATTTGCCGTGCATAGTTGCGTGCGAATAAACGGGAGGGCGAATGAACGAGCTGGTGGTCAACTCGAATCTCTCTGAATGGAAAAAATGTTGAAACCTCGAAATCCAAATTGTTCTTTCTCGACACTCTCTTACTCCTGCCAAAACAAACTTCCGCTGCCGCCCACAGATTGGAGGCAGCAAGGACGAGGTGTGCAGCACTCCTTGATTGGCTGTGTCGACCTTGAGTCTATTGGTTTAGCTGACAATGTGGCAAGCAGATGGACCACATCAGAGGGTACACGATGAGGACACGGGATGTGATGTGTGATACACAACAAAGTGGTGTAACAAACACAACTGTTTTGCAATTGAAAAACACATGTGCACGTTCCATAGAACTATGGTCTTATATTTTTTTGGCCATTAATTCCACGCACCCTAGAATTTTCATGAATTTTTATTACCTCCCTAGGGTACTGTATCCGGGGGAATACGGTATGTTAATTGGCACACCCCCTAGCCTAGGTAGAGGCAGCGTTTAACAAACCAAGGTAGCACTACTAGTCTAGCCTTAGGTGAAGGTAACAAGACAACTCAGGGCAGCACTACTAGTTTGACCACTAAGACAAGGGCCACAACGCCAATCAGCAAGTGTAGCAAGGCACGCATGTATAGTACAATAAGTACATGCAGATATAATGTATATAAGGATTACAAGGAGCGGAGATGCTACTGAAACTAGACCAAGCTGAGTACAGAACAGCCTGATGGTCACGAGGCGGTAGTGCCTTGGTGAAGATATCAGCAGTGTTGGCCTCTTGGGCCACCTATACTATACGAGCCTGACCGAGCTGCTGCAACTCACGCAGCAGGAAGTACCGCAGCTGGATGTGCTTCGTCCTGCCCTCTAGCCGAGCCTCCTGACACAGGAGGATCATTGCCCTGTTGTCAGCAAACAGGACCGGGGCAGAGCTAGGCGGCTCACCTACAGTAAGTCAGTGAGCAAGAACGTCAGCCAGCGAAGCTCTTAAGCAGCCATGGCCCCAGCGTAGATCTCTGCCCCATAACTGGACTCTAGGTTTTTCTGGGTCCTTCCCACCTCGGAGCTACAGACGACGACCTAGTGGACCTCCACGAGACTGCACTAGAACCAAGACTAAAACAGTAGCCCTGTGAGGACCTGAGTGTCTCCAACTCGTCAGCCCACAACACATATGTGTATCCAGTGCGCATCACTGGCTCCTGTCCTCCTAGTACCAGCCCCAGTCCTGATGTACTCGCCATATACTGTAGCACCCTCTTGGCAGCCGACCCATAGACTGGTTGGTGCCTCCCTGTTGCAACAAAGCAAGCAAGGATACTAAGAGGGTATGCTAGATTTGGTCGAGTGCAGGTTATGAGGTACATGAGGCACCCCACCAGCTTTGCGTATGAACCACTAGGCTCGGCTGGCTCAGCCGAAACAGGAGCAGAGAGCTTCTGATCCATAGGCAGAGGGGTGGGCTGTGCTGAGGAGAACTAGAGACGGAACCTCTAGAGGATCTGCTGCACCATATGGGACTGGGAGAGTGTGATCGTGCGAGCTGCACGGTCACAAGAGATCTCCAAGCTGAGATAGCACCTCAGCTCCCCTAGGTCTGTGCAGGCCTTCATTGAGGCCAGTGCGTCTCTGTCAGGAGTAGCAAAGATAAGGTCGTCTACTTACACTAGTACCAGTAGAGACAAAGAGCGAAGGGTCAGCAGAAGACGAAAAGAAGTGCAGAGAAGAAAATGTGGTGATGAGCGTGTCGTGCCACTCACGGGGCGCCTGACACAGGCCGTAGATAGGGCAGCGCATGCTCCATTAGGTCTGAGGTGGGAAGGACCCAGAAAAACCCAGAGGGCGTCGGAGGTAGATCTGCTCTTGCAGACTATCCTGCATGAAGGGTGTGGAGAAGTCGAGTGAGTGAAGCTCGTAGTTATGCTATGTGGCTAGGTGAAGAAGCACCTGATGAGTAGTCGACTTCGAGGTAGGGGAGAAGGCCTGGAAGAATTCCACACCCTCTCACTGACTAAAGCCTCTAGCCACATAACACGCCTTGAACTTCGGCGGCTCCCCTGGTGCGCGCTTCACCCTGTAGATCCACATTCATCGACCACGTTCGCCCCAGGAGGGGGAACTGCTTTGTCATAAGTGCCAGTGGATCCGTAGAATGCCATCTCTTCCTCCCTGGCCTGTATCCACTGGGCTGCCTAGGGCCCCGACACCACCTTAAGGTAAGAGCGTGGGATAGGGATGTTGAGGGCGTACGGGTTGCCGTCTAGGGATACAAGCATGGCGCAAAGATGGGGTAGAGTGGCAGCAAGGTAGGCCAACTCCTAATGCCTATCCTCTAGCACGTCACTGCCAAGGGTGTGCGAGCAGAGTCAGTGGGAGGAGCAGAGGACAATGGGAGCGACTACCGGGGAGGTAACAAGAAGGATTGGGACTGGAGGACGAGAATGAAGGTCCATAGGGTGGAGACTAGGACGAGGAGAGACAGAACGAGCACTAGGGGGACGACGGGCCCAGTGGGGAAGAACGGGGGATTGAGGATGAGGGGGAAAGGGGGACAAGACAGGGAACACAAGAGAGCGCGGGGGAAAATGAGCCAGAGAGGAGTTCGGGGGAGGGAACAGCGGGCTGTAAGGCTCTAGAAGAGGGACGAGCGGGCGGTCAGGAGAACCGGAGGTAAGACCAAGGAGACGAAGGCCAGACTGCAGCTGTTGCTGCGGCTGCTGCGGCGTCTATTGCAGCAGCTGCTGCTGCAGCGGTGGCTGCAGCTGCTGCTTCCGGTCCTCGTCAGGACCTCTAGCTCCACCTCGGCTACCACCAGCACTCTCTGAAACAACACTCCCAAGACTAGCACCCTCGGAAGCACCACTCACCGAACCACCAACCCCAGAGTTAGCACCCCCAGAACCAGCACCCCCACATCCTACTACCCCCTGCTGCTGCTGCTGCTGCTGTTGCGGCCACTGAGTCTGCTGCGGTTGCTGCGGCTGCTGCTGAGGCGAAGGGGGAGGCTGCTGAGGTGCTTGGGGTGCTTGGGCTGGGGGACGCGTCGCAAGGTCAGCAGGCGCACCCCCAGCTGCTGGGCCCCTAGAGTCAGCATACTCCCCCACGGGCTCAACCGAGGGGAATGGAGTGGCATGGGAGACACCAGAGGGGGCTGGACGGGGTGGGAGGGGTGCGGCAGACGAGGCAGGGGCGAGGAAGAGAGGAGGAGGAGGGAAAAGAGAGCTATGGACAGGGAAGTGCCGGTAGTAGGGTAGCGTCTCGTCGAAGTTAACGTCACGAGAGCGGTATAAAGCGGTGGTGTGGCGGGGGGTAAAACAACCAGTCAGGGGCATCAAGAGGAAACCCAAGGAAGACATAGGGAAGAGTGCGGACTAAGAGCTTGTCCGCGCCATTGGCGCAGACGTGAGCAAGGCTGCCCCAAACGTTGAGAGCAGAGGCGACACTTGGGGACCCAGTCCAGAGAGGGGTTGGTGAAACCTGTGGTTGTAGAGAGTGCGACCACAGGTTAAGGGGGTGCACCGGTGTGGACCAAGGAGGTGCGAGCTACCTCTATGATCAAACCGATGCATCATTCAGTGACACCATTTTGCTGTGGGGAGTCTGACAGTGTGTACATCTGATGGATGCCCTCCGCATGGCGGAACTGTCCGAGACGATCGAAGGCAAGCTCACAACGACGGTGAGAGTGTAAATGAACCACGGACAGGCGGCGCTAAGAGCGGACGGTGAGCAATCACAGGATAAGAGCGTCCGGCACGTCGGCCTTCCGCTCCAGCGGGAACACTGTGGTGAAGCGCGAGAAGTTGTCAACGACGACTAGGAGGTAACACTCCCGACTAAGAACATGGACCGGGGTAGGGCCCCAGACGTCCATGTGCAGTGTCTGTAGCGGTGCTGTGGTAGGAACGAGGAGGAGTGAGGGGTGTTGTGCTGCTGACTCTCAATGCAGGAGGTGCACAAGGGCACTACCGATGCAAGCAGAGCTGGGAGTAACGCAGGAAGACCAATGAGTAGACCTTGCTGGGACATGTGCCTAAGATGCGGGAGTGCAGGGCGACCTAAGCGGTGGTGCCAAAGAAGGGTCGGGTGGGCAAAGAAGCGACAGGAGCACGACGTGGCTACCTCAGCAGACACATCAACCAGTGAGCATGGTGAAGAGACCTGATGGTGGGTCACGCTCAAAAGTGGCTAGGCGTCTACCTGTGTAAACGATCCACATGCAGGTGGCGCTGAGTGCAGACGCAGAGCAACCACTAAATTTGAGCGTCAAGCACGTCGGACCCAGTGAAGGATTGCTAAGAGAGTATTTGCCTAGTGCAGTAGGAGAGTCTTTGTACGCCTGAGGCAACAAGGGATCCTAGACTACACACAGCAATGGATCCAAGAATACAAACAGCAGGATAATAGGATCCAGCAGCACTAGAGTTCTCAATATACTCAGAATACATCGCATGCCCTATCTGAATCATATCAAGATCAAAGATCAGAATGCCATGACGAAGCAAAGCAGTCCAGGGACGTACCTGCACCTGGCTGTACTGGCGGCGGTAGAGGTCGTCCAGGCGGCGGAAGTAGTGGGCGACGATGTGGCCCCTGCGCGCGCATACCTAGCCCGCTTGGGGGCTAGTCAATAGCTGGTACGTGCAGGTCAAACTGCCTCCAGGACCGCATGCACCCTGGCCCGTGAAAGAGCCTAGCAACCCCCAGGGCACCGACTGCCCTGGGGCCCAACCACCATGACCTCCACCACAACCACCACTCCCAGGGCTCGCCAGCCCCCACAGCAGCTGCTACAACTGCTGGTGCTACGACCTCTACTGCTGCTGCTGCTGCGGCTACTGCTGCTGCACAGTCCCCGACTCTGACCGACTACCCTCTCCGTCTGTCCCTGCAACCTCTCCACCCGCCGCTGCCAATGCCCCATGACCCTTGCCTTTCTTGCCCTTGCCCCTATGACCCGAGGAGCGACTGGGCGTGGAGGTCACCGTAGCAGTCTCGGTGACCTCCGCAACAGAGGCAAAGGCCACAGAGATAGGGAGTTGGGGGGCAGAGCAGCCGTGAAAGACAGGGAATGCCACCATGCTAGTGGTGTTAGCGATGGCACGGAGGCGCGACTCAACTGTAGTCAGGGCAGCGGAAAACTCAGCGATAGTGAGGGGGGTGGGGGGCACAACGAGGAGCGCGTCTCGCGCAGGGGCAAGACGGTCAGGGAGGCGTGTGACAAGGAGGTACAGGGTGATATAGGTGGGCCGGAAGTGGGTGGTGCGGTGCTCCTCAGGGCAGGCTGCACGCCAGCGAGCCTTAAGGGAATGCAGGTTTGCTACCAGGTCTGCTACAGTGGAGAAGGAGGCTAGGTCGAGGAGCAAAAACGGCAGTACAAGACGACATAGGGTGGCGGCGGACTGGATACAGTAGCAAGCCACAACGGCGTCCTAGATATCCTTAGCAGTCTCGAGCATCTCAAAGTGAGTCTGCTCGTCAGGGGGGAGGGCCATAGTGTCACCAGCTGCGCAGTTGCGTCGCTGGACAGTCACACCAAGAGGGCAGCTAGGGGATTCTCGAACTCAGTCCGCTGCGCGGACGTCACGTCAGCAGCAGGAGCATCGGGTTCTGGGGGGCGGCTAACGTACCCGAGGTGTGGGCCACAAGGGCCTGGCTGTCCTAGCGGTGACGACGACCGCAGCCGAGATTGCAGCGGCTGCTGGTGGCTGACGGCTGGCGCTGGCTGCTGGCTGCTGGCGCTGGCAGAGAGCAGCTGGTGCTGGTGGTGCTGGTCGTTGGCAGCGTGCTGCTGTCGCTGGCTAACTGGCGCTGGCTGGCTGGCGCTGGCGCAGGCTGGTGCAGACTAGATGGCGCGGGCGCTGGCTGGTGCTGGCTGACGGTGGCTGGCGCTAGCCGTCTGGCTCTAGCACTGGCGCAGGCCTGCGCTGGCGAGCCAGCAAGCTGGCTGGCGCCGGCTACACAGCGTGGGCTGGCGCTGGCGAGCTGGCGAGCTGGCTGGCGCTGGCGAGCTGGCAAGCTGGCTGGCGCTGGCATTAGCGAGGGGGCTGGCGCTGGCTACACAGCGCTGGCACGAGCTGGCGAGCTGGCTCGGGCGGGCGCTGGCCATCGACTAGCGCGAGCGGGCTGCGGGAGGGAGGGGCCGGTGACGAACTAGCGGGGGAGGAGGGGGGGACTCTGGCGACTAACGAAGGCGCCGGCTGGCGCGGTCTGGCGGCGGCTGGCGCTGGCTGGCGCGGGCTGGTGGTGGCTGGCGCTAGCTGGCACGAGCTGCTCAGTTAGTAGGGGTGGGCGGGGAGGCTACTAGCGACGAGGCGTGCAGCTAGGGGCGAGGCGCACTAGGCTAGGGCGGGGGCGTGTGCTAGGGTGGAAGCGGGAGGAGGAACCTACTATACCTAGCTCTAGGTGCCATGTTAAAGTAGCGTGAAAAGAGGGGGGGGGGAGGTACAAGTACAAAGAGTTGTCCCCTCTAAGAGCTGACCTAGTTAGGTTATAATAAACATACCTAACCTAACTAGATATAAGTATATGTTTGTTGACAAGTCCCCCCCTCATGTCCTTCCACTTGTGCGCCTACCAGGGCAAATTTTGGGAATGCCCAAGTAAAAAAAAAACTCTGATTATTCAAAGGAACAAATGAAGACGGTCTCAACATCTCACTGTCCTAGAGAGAGAGAGAGAGAGAGAGAGAGAGAGAGAGAGAGAGAGAGAGAGAGAGAGAGAGAGAGAGAGAGAGAGTGAGTGAGAGAGAGAGAGAGAGAGAGAGAGAGAGAGAGAGAGAGAGAGAGAGAGAGAGAGAGAGAGAAGACGAGGAAAAAAAAAAAAAAAAAAAAAACACGCATATGAAAATCCAGATGCTTGAAGTGAACTTAGTTACTGAATGTGAGAGTCCGGGCTCAAGCTTCAGCTCACATTGTAGCATACTAAAAGCGCAACAAAAGTATGGCCAAGATCTAGAGGAGGTGGAACCATAGAGTAATGAAGCCCGCGTATAGAGTACACCTCGTATAGGAAATGCCAGGTTTGACAAGGATAAAAATAGTGAGTGTTCGATATGATCCACAAAGCTGACCTGGAGGCTGGGGCACAATCGACAGTACAGTGCCAGCTTTGATTGACTCAATATGAGTTGGAGGACCTGCAAAAATACTTGGAGTACTTGTTGAAGAAGGGGGTTTTCGGGACGAGCGTTTATCCATTTGTCCCCCTAGTGCTCGTTCTGTCTTTCGAAAGAGCTACACTTTCTAAAATTACCTATTGTGAAAGCGCAGCAGCCTTTATGCAGCACAAAAAGGCAGCGTCGAAGTGCTACTCGCCCTTCTCGAACTATGAAGATGGGTTGTTCGGCCATTTGGCCTCACCCACGCTTTTGTTTCCAAACATTCAGGTTTAGTTTCCCAACTCCGTAACAAGCACCGATGCACCGTATGTTTATTTTGACGGGCACTGCTGTACTTGACCATAAGCAATGAAGATGCTTGAATTGGTAGTAAAGAAGCAAGCTTTCTCAATCGTCACAATCAAGTCACGTTTCCCGATCCCGTGCTCTGACAAACTCTTCGACCAGCTTCGCCATGCACGTTACTTCTCGAAGACCAACCATTGGGGAGGTTACCATCATTTCACGGTAGCATTGGAAGACTGGAAAAAAACTGCCTTCACCTGACATGACTCGCACGAGTATACACTGATGCCATCCAGCGTGACCAGCGTCCCCTTCATGTTCTAGATGGTCATGAATGAAGTCTTTCAGCCCTTGGTGGATAAATGCGTTATCGTCTATTTGCACATATACTAATTTACAACAACACCCGAGAGTGTTAGTTAGAGTGTATAAGTTAGAGTGTTTGAAAATAAAAAAATAAAAACATGAAGTTCTAGCCTGCGTCATCTCCGACCACGGCAACAAAATTGACCAAAGAAATATTGAAATCATCCGCATGTGGAAGCTGAAGTTGCCTATAAACCTAGGGGAACTCCAATTTACCTGGGTATTGCAAATTATGTTTGGCATTTGGCCTTGAATTTGGCAGGGTTGTCTGCCCCGTTAACCAGCCTACGGTGGAAGGGGATCGATTATGTGTGCAGACTGCTTTCTCTGTCCTGAAAAATCACCTCTGCTCGACACAAGTGCTTCGCCTCGCTGATCCCCACCGTCAGTTTGAGCTGGTTACGGATGCCAGTGACATCGCCACCAGCGCAATCCTGCTACAGGATTTCGGCGAAGGCTTGCAGCGTGACGCCCACGAATCACGGAAGCTGCGCCCACCCAAGAAAAGTATTATAGTACACGACAAGGAGATGTTGGCGATCAGGACCCCTTCAAGGTGAGGAGCTGCTACTTGATGGGTACCAGCAGCACAGTCATAACAAATCACAAGTCACTACCATATTTGCGTGCCTAGCCACAGTTGAACCCGTGATAGACACATTGGCTCGAATTCTTTGAGAGTCAAACTTCCACAATACGGTCACGTACAAAAAGGTCGCATAATAATGCAAATGTCCGAACTAGCGTAACTTCCCACGTCCAAGCAATAACACTGGCACAGACCAACCCGTTGCTTACATGACTCTATACCCACGGGTACATTACAGATTGACTATTCACTTCTGGAGATTACACCCCATATGAACAGCTCGAGGGACAGTATTATGCAAAAGCTAGCACGAACCGAATCTGGGCACTAGAGTACTAAATATTGCGGGAGCTGCTGATACAGGAGGTACATGACGAAAACGCCTCAAGGCATTTGCGTGTCTAAAAAACACACCAGCAGCTGCAACGGTATTACTTCTGGCCAGATATGGCTGATTGTGTGGAGCAACATGTGGCTAGTTGTCCCATGTGTCAGGTTATGAAGAAGCCTCGGGCGAAGCCCGCTGGCTAACTTCAATCCATACCGCCTCCCGAACGACCCTAGCAGCGGGTGATAATGGAATTCGTCACAGGGTTACTAGCTGGAGCGAATGGGAACAACACACTGTTAGTTGTGGTCGATTGGCTAACGAAAATGGCACTCTTCGCAGCGTGCACAAATAGAATCACTGCCGAGCAGACATCGAAGCTGCTCATAGCTATAGTGGTTCACCTGCTCGGGCTACCGAGCGGCATTATCGGTGATTGTGACACCAGGTTTACCAAAAACCTTTGGCAAACACTCTAGGACCAATTCGGCACCCACCTATATTTCACGCCCTTGTATCACCTCGAGACTGTTGGTCAAACATAGTGAACTAATCAGGCATTGGAGCCGCTGATTTCCACCAGCTGGGAAGAACTCATGTCGATAATGGTATTCATGTACAATAACGCACGTTAGCCACAACCCGACAATCACCATTCATCATGAACTAAGGCTAAGATCCAGTCACGCCCCTGATTCCAGATGAGCAATCTTCCGTAACATGTGCGCATAAGTTTGTCGACCATACAAAGGTTGCTCGGGAACGAGATGCGGAGGCTATCAGGAAAGCACAACTTATCGCAAGAAGAAATGCGCAGCAGCATTGGCACGCTGTGGCCTACAGTACCAAGATGGGGATACAAAGAACCTGAGACTGCCCATCTTTCCTAAACTAAGACCCCACTACGGGTTCCAAATCTATAGTATCGCATCAGGACAATCAGTCCAGCATTCCACACCAGCCCACTGAAACTCTACGTACTGACAAAGGGAAACCTACATGGAAGACTGAACGTCTGGACCCGACCTATGAGAGATCGTAGCCTTAGAGAAATTACTTAGGCACTATGTGTGGGACCCCCGTGGTTCTTACAACATCAAATTCATAGTTTGATGGAAGGACAGAATGGCAAATGGGGATTGATGGGTAACTCTGGAGGATATTTAGAATTATCCACTCCTGTAGGTGTATTCGGGGCATCGCCATCGGCAAGATGTGGTTGCACTTTCATAGAGAGGGCCTTTCTAAAGGGGAGCAGTGTAAGGAAAACTCTTTTCCTTACTGTGCATCCTACTCACTAGCGTGTACAACCGTTGTTATCCACCCTACCTGGTTACCATTCATTCGCCATTGAATGTTGTGTCGACCGGACCCATGTTAGCACAGCTGAGTCATTTGCAAAATAAAATTGGGCTCATTGAGCCATGCTTCGAACTCGCGCACAAACTAAATACCTTAGTCACGTCACTAAACGTTAGCCATAGCCCTTTTCGCCTATAATTGCTTCGCATGTGCTCAACCAATTCTTGATTCACGTTTCCGGAAACCTTCATCCTCGATGTCAAAGGTTAATCGAAGAAAACCTTGATGCATTCCCGATTTATTTATCTCACGTGATCAAAATGTGTCAAGGAAATGTTTCACATCGATCGATAGGCGTTCTTATACTTCCAAGGTACACCATGTAACCAGGTTTATCATATCCAAAGAAATATACCCTTCTAGAATATACAATCACTCTACGTATAGGCTTGCGATGCTATTGCCATTAAGAGATTACAATAGGATTGCGCTGGATATTGTTAGCCAGTACATCCTGAGACTGGTCGGGGATATTTATATATTAATAGGATAAACCAAAGGATGCCTGAAATAAGAAATAGGAAACAAAAGGAGATGTGATAAAGACCAAACGAATCAATGTAAAAGAGAATAAGATAGAGGGATTCATATAGAAAGAAGGAAATTAATGGAACAGGATCGTACTCTCACACTTCCCCCCCTCAAAGCTTGGTGGTAAACGTAATACGCTGCTTGACAGGATAGTCGCTAAGAGGACAACGTGTGTTACCCATATTCTTGATGGTCTAGTTGTTGAGAGTTTGATAATCGATGCGCATCCCTAGGCTTCCATCCAGTTTCTGTTTACCGAATGGTAATGTAGATGGTTAGATGAATCCCTTGCAAGGAGATACCCTTCTTTTTTTTTTTTTCTTTTTTTTTTTTTCATATCGGATATTCTGTTGGCCTGAGCCAGTATGGTGCTTAAAAGGTCAACTTTGAACCTAGTTTCTCCACTATCTCGTGTCGATGCGTGCCGTTTGGCGGTAACTCGTTGGGAAGAAAATCCATGAACTCCTTCGGTATTTTCTTGATGTTTTGTGGTGGTTTCATGTTTTTGTTTCCATCGTCTTCTGCTTCTATTCCTATCGCGAGGAACACATTCTTGATTCTCTTCATGTCGTTCTCGAACCTGGTGAGTGCATCTACAAGGATATCTCCTCTGTCATTCTAGTTTGAAAGTCCGGCTCTCCTCTTTTGGTTGTAAATACTCGCAGTGAGGTTGACCTAGTTGATCTCAGGGCTGAAGAATTTTATGAAGACTTGTCTGAAGATCAAGTCAAGCCCTTTGATATTGGTGATAGGGAGGGCATGTCGAAGTGGTCCAACTTGCTGACATCCACCATCGTAGCACTGGTTACATGTAACACTGGTTTGCCGTAGACTGGTAACTTGTTGACATCCACTATCGTTGCAGAGAATGCGGAGGGCTTGCACTCTTCCTGAAGTCGGTCGAGTGCTGCCTTGTCGTACACGGTGTGTGACGCTCTACTGTCCGTGCGTGCTTGGAGGCGTCGCCCTTTGCATAGGACCTCGAGCAGGAATGGCAGGTGCTGCTTGGAGTTTGCAAAGATAGTTTCACTCATAAGATGATAGTGTACATCCCAGTATTCCTTACACACCATTTCATTGCTATCTACTCTTGAGCTAGCCATTGGTCAAGGTTGCGTGGATAAATGTTCCTCTTCAGGGCCTGGATTATCCCTAACAACTGTGCGTGTCGGCGATGCCGAAGTTGCTGAGCTGGATGCATCCAGAGGAGGATTTTGTTTTTTTTGTTGCTTTCTGTAGACGCCCAGCTTCCTCTTGGGGTGCTTCAGCTCCACCGACTGCATCCGTGGTGACCGGGCCTTCGCTGTGGGCTGGTGGCGGGAAGAGAACGTTGACTCCATGGAAAGGTTGGTTCCTTTCCACAGTCCTTATTCTTTCCCAAACGTTTTCTGGCACCAGTACAATCTCCATAATTTTCTTCTTTTGATGGAGTCCCTCTAGGAATTTCTCTAAGGATCGGGACCCAGGAGAATCACAAGTAACAATTAAAGCACCTAAATGATACAATAATTTCTAATAATTTTCGGGGTCTTGAAGGAGTTTCCCCCGTCGTGGCAGGGTCTTCATTCACGGAGTGGAAGTTTTTCTAAGCGATTTCCCCTGGCAAATACTGGTCGTGAGGTGGAGAGTTTGCCACATTATTTCCTACTCCTCTCGTTGGATCCGGTGCGCCCTAATTATTATTCCCAATATTACGCGCTAGTTTTTTTTTTTTTGGCAGCTAGATCCGCAATCAGTCGTGAGTAAGGTTTTTTGCCTTGCGATTGACCACCAATTTTACTCCATTGTTGTGCGCATGACACTTGGCACGTGCGACTCTTATTTTGTTGTCGTCGAAGATTTTTTTCCCGAGCACATCGCAAAAAAACATGTAAAGTTGGCATTTTTTCGGACATGGCCGCCTGTCGATTTGATCGACCTCCACCGGGTCGACGAACGTGGGTAGTGCCGAGTGATCACTCGGCCACATACTGCCGATGTGCGCCCATCGTGTTCCGGCGATGAGAATGTCGAGCCGCTCCTAGCGGATACGACGTCACTGTAGCTGCTTTAATTTGTCGTTGCCACTTGGCGCTTGACTTCTGTCTTCAGCTCGGCAAGGTATGCCTGTAATTTTTCCCCTTCGGTCATGTCGGGAAAGTAGTTATAATGCTCCTCCATCTGCTGGGTGTATTGTGCTACACTCCTGAACTAGCGATAACGGTGATTTTTTTCCCGAGCAGGGCTGTGTGGAACTGCTTCTACGTGGCTTTGCCGCTAATCCACATCAGTGTCTCCGCGAGTTGCACGCGCCGACCATCCCAAACCGGCGAGTTCCGTATGATCGCTGCAAAATAGATCTCAATGCTGACAATCCATCGGTTGTGAGAATCAGATAGGTTTCCTAGGAGAAAGTTGATAGTTGATAGATAGTTGATTCTAGAGGGAAATCGTTCCTTTCAGGAACATTCACGTTTTCCCCGGACTTGCGCCTTGCTCGGAGGACCTCGCGAGTTCTCGCCTATAAATGGTGATATTCCTTCGATTGTCATTCTTTCTATGGTTTCCATTCTCTCCCACTACGCACTCGCTCATAAGAGCGAAGCCTGCGATGTCTTTCGGCTGTGGTTACGCATGGCGGAAAGACAGAGCGGTATGAAGCTGAAAGAGCTCAGAAAAACAGCGCGCGCGAGTAGGAGAGCGACGCCTTCAAAGTGAATCTCGGGCGAAAAGGAATCTTGAAGTGCAAGACAGTCCCTTACGGTCACTAGCAGAATAGAATGGTAGAGTGGATGAATAGAACCTTGCATACGAAGATGAGGGTCCTAGCTCAAGCATGCCTGCCAGCCGATTGTTGGCTCTATGCGATGGCGCAAGCTATCATCTTGCGGAACTAGCTATCATATACTGCCCTCCCATGGTCCTTCTCTACACTGACACACGACTTCTTTGAGTCTGGGGCTGCTGAGTACAGTACGGAAACGGGGCTTCTTCTCCCCAAGTGCGCAGCAGTAGGAAGATTTGCCGACTGGACAAAATGGGGCATTCATCTCGGTGTACCACATGATGCTTACGTCTGGATAATCACAGACCACAACAGCAGGAAAGTTTTACATGGCTGGGACTGCATCTCCCACGAGAAGCTGTTCCTTGACGACATGGAATGGGACAGAAAAGCTAACGCTAGTGCACCTGCACACTACAGTGGAGAATGGAGCTTCACCACCTTACAAGATAAAGCGGATGCTACCAGGGAATATTATCCTCCTGCCTGAGCACCACCTACATTGCCTCCGTCTACTGTTTCTACTTCAACTTATGGGCCCACCTAGCCTCGTCATACAGAGCTCGGTCCTTCCGAACCTCGTCGTCACGAGCCGCCTCTGTTCAAGCCTTACACTCCAATAGATTTTATTGGCCAAGCACCCACGCCTCTCTCCATCCCGCTGTCAGATCCGCGTCATCCGAATACAACAACCGAATCTTCCTACCATTACGAAGGCGAACTCCGTCGCACTCACGTGGTTGCACCATCCGATGAAGCTGAACGGCACCTACCAGCTGAAATGACGGAAGATGACGTCACCGAAGTGCAGAGCGCATCCAGATGCTACACAATCCGACCTCCCAATTCTCGGCCTCCCTGTCGCCGTCCAGAATCAACGGCTGCGATCAAGCCAAAAACAATCCGCCAAGATCTGAGCAGCCCCTATGCATCTAAGTGGCACGCTGCCATGGATGCCGAAGTTGATGTTCTTGAGTAGTGGAAAACCTAGAAGCTCATTGCAAAATCTGCCACCCGACGAAAACACATACTCATCAGCATGTGGGTTTTTTCGCACCGAAATTGACACTGACGACAATCCAACTAGTTACAAGGATTTGAGCAAATTTGCGGTCTCAATTATGACGATTTTTTGCCCCTATCAGCCACCACACCTCTGTAATGATTCTCCTTGTGATTGCTTCCTGCCATCATCTCCCCACTGTGCCCGCTGGACGTAAAAAAATGCATTCTACATGCAGACATCAACGCGGAAATTTTAGTGAAGATGCAGTGCACTTACAGGGATGGAACTCAAATCAGCAAGTTGTAGAAATTCCTTTCCGAGGTCAAGCAAGCCTCTCGCCTGTGACAGCAATACCTTCATAAAATCCTATTTACCTTGGGTTTTTTGCATCTGCCCTATGACCCGGGGATGTACCGCCACGAATTTCGAGGCGACTATATTCTCCTAGTCACCTATGTTGACGACCTACTGTACACATGCTCCAGCAATGAAGTTATCTCCGCATGGAGCGTCGCATCAGCGGACTTCTCAAGGTCACTATTGCCCTACATGTGACATAATTTATGGGGCTAAACATTTCTCTCGGACCAGACGCGATCTACCTCACTGCTTGCATGACGCAGAGACACTTGCTAAAAAGTTCGGCATCGACCCCATTTTGCCACCTTGCTCCTAACAGCTGAGCCCAATACTACCCCCCTAACAGCAGAGGAACACCAGCTCTACTAGCAACATCTCGAGTTTCTCCGGTTTGCAGCAGTAACCTGTTGCTCGGATCATACCTACATCGCCAGCCAGCTCGCACAATACCTACGACGAACTGAAGGAGGGAATATGACCGATCTTTGCTGAGCTCTACAATATTTCATTTTGACTACAACAGTTGGACTCAGCTGCTCGTTAGAACCTGCCGCCTCTCTCATGCTGACTGGATACGTGGATGCTGATCATACAGCTGACCCGGGCAACCAGCGTTCCAGGACTATCTTCTCGCTTCGACCCGAAGAAGCGATCTCGTGGAATTTCATGAAACAAAAAATTATCGCCCTCTCATCAGCAGAAGCATAATTCATCACCGCAGCAGTTCGTGAAGGGCTTTATCTATGGGAGCTACTACAAGAGGCCAAAATTGAGACCAGCTCCAGGCTCGATTTTCCTTGCGAAAACCAGAATGCAATTTGAATTGCAAACAAGCCCGGCTTCATCAACAAAATGAAGCATATCGTCCTCCATTATATCCTCATCAAGGACAAAATCGACCGAGGGAAAGGACAAAATCGTCCTCCCATCGTCCTCCTGAAATAATGCTTAAAGGACAAAATTACATCAGATTTCTGAAGTAAGTAACTGCCAAGCACCAAATTCCAGTACGACGCCAACCTCCTCGGAATCTTCAAATGAGGCGACATATACCGAGAAGAACACTCTCACAAATGAAGAGGAGTGTTGAAGGTTGTTAGAAGAATATCCTGGTGCATTCCTAATTTTATTCCTGCTAGTGTTAGCTCATATAGAGAACGTGCACATCTACAATACCGTGCTATTTCATATAGAGGACATGAGCGGGTGGCAATAGCCACTCGAGTCGACATGTGAACAATGCAGGGGGAGGTATCGAGAGAAAAGTGTTGCGTGATGTCATCATATGCTATCACATTCTGTCTGCCTCCCATCCCTTGTTTCAATTCGCATGTATGGTTTGACTGTGTGTGAAAGAATTTGTGTGGTGTGTGTTATGGAGTTTGGGAATGTATTTTGTGTTATTTTTTTTTAGCAGGTATTTTGTGATAGATCTTGAGAAGATCTTTCCGACGCAACGAGAATCCCTTCAATCGGAGCAAGAACGCGAAAGCTATGAAGATTCAAAGCTCATGAGCTTGCGTTACATTTGCGGCGGTTACAAAGTGAAGTTGTGGGGTGACTCTATATGGAGTTGGGACCTTTGGGGTTGGGGAAATTCGTCACTCTACTGTAACAGCTGCAAATTGTTGGGAACCACCAAGCTAGGTTGGCAAGGGTGGCCAACTTGGATGGATTGGTTGGGAAGGAACAAATGTCAAACTTGGGGTTCCTATAGGGAGGGAATCTTTGTGCTTATGGGGGTTTCCTTGGTTGGGGACTCTCTTGGGACCTTCCCTCTCATCCCTCTCTTCTATCCCAACCTTTCTCTTGCTCCTCTAATTCCTTGTGAGATTCTTGAACTTTGATTGAACTTTTGAGATTGAGTTAAGTTCTCCTTCTACAGCTTACCCCATAATGCGTCGAAAGCCATAGCGTCGCGAATACTTCATCAATCAACGTGATTCGAATTGGGAACGGTAGCTGAGATTAAGAGCTACAACATATCCAAGTTTCGCGACATTCCAACGGCTATTGTTTTGTCGACGTCGTTTCTTGTGAAGACGAATTTTCTGTCAAGAATTTCAGACTTATATTTTGAGTAATTCTAGCTTCTGAGTTCACCTAGACTCCGTCCTTAATCCTAACAAAAAGTTGACTAGAGAAAGGTGGGGAAGAGAGATATGCACAACTGCCTCTAGCTAGGCTACGTTGTTTATAGATTCGTAACACAAAAATATATATATATATGTGTGTGTGTGTGTGTGTGTGTGTGTGTGTGTGTGTGTGTGAACGCTAACACACCACGTAGCCTGGGTAGGGGCAGAACCTAACAAGAAACAGTAATCCAAGGCAGCACTACTAGTCCGGCCTCTAGAGTATGTAACAAAACAGCTCAGGGCAGCATGACTAGTTCGACCACTAAGACAAGGGCCAAAAGGCCAGTCATCAAGTGTAACCAGATATCAGGACAAGTACAAAGTTGGTATAGCACAAATCAGGATACAAGCAAGGGAGAGGCAACAGGAACTAGACCGAGCTGGGTACATAAACCACTGATGGCCACGAGGCCCTAGGGCCGTGGTGAAGAGATCAGCAGTGTTGGCCTCTGAGGCCAACTATACTACACGAGCCTAATCGCACTGTTGTAACTTACACAGAAGGAACTACTGCAGCTGTATGTGCTTTGCCCTGCCCTCAAGTTAAGCTTCCTGACTCATGAGGATCATGGCTCTATTATCAGCAAACAAGATCAGGGCACACCTAGGCCGCTCACCTAACTTGGCGATCAACAACGCCAGCAACTGGAGCTCCTGAGCAGCCATAGCCTTAGCATAGATACACTGACGTAAATTATTGCCCAGATAATTGACTTTAAAATGTGATCGTACTGTTTTGGTGGCTTTTTTGTGTAGTTACAGTTCATATTTTAACCTCGGCTGTAAAGTAGGATTGTAGTATGTGTAACGGTTATGGGTTTCTAATTTGTAGGGGTCGAATTTGTACCGGGGACGAGATTTGGTTCGCGAGGGTGTATCCGGACATTTCATGCCAAGCGGCGTATTAGATCTATATCCTACCCTCCCTTATTCTACTTACTTGCCCTCGCGACTTTCGAGTAGTCAGAAGCTAGGCCAAGACCGCTGCTATGAATAGGCCGTCATGAAACCGTTAGATGAGGCGCGTCGTGCACGGATCTTTATTCTGTTGCGGAGGGGGTATAGCACTCGTAGAATCGCTAAACAACTAGGCGTGGGGAAGAGTATGGTCCATGATTATGGGCTCAAGGTGATTGCTGAGTCTAGCTGCAATGACGTGCGTCCTACGATGCCCTTAGCTGGTCGTCCTCGCTTAGTGACAGAAAGATTTCGCCGCGGCATAGTTCGGTCGATTACCAGCGGGGAGGCAAAAACCTCTGCTCACGCGGCAAAGATCGTCAAGATGCAGCACGACATCACTGCGTCATAGGATGGCGCGTGACGCCTTGAATGACAGCGGAGTTGTCGCAATCAAGCTGCCCAAGAAGCCGCGACTCTCTCGAAAAAACATACGCGATAGGCTAGAATGGGCTCGTGCCCACGCCGACTGGAAGCGAGTGATCTGATCGGACGAGACCAAGATCAATCGTTTTGCTTCTGACGGACGCTCATATACTTGGGTTCGCGAAGGTACTGCCCTCCAAAGCCACCAAATCAAGCAGATCGTCAAACACGGGTGCGGCTGTTTGATGATTTGGGGCTACATGTCGTATGAGGGAGCGGGTTTCATGTGCAAGATTTATAGTAGGATGGATGGACCGCGCTATCTGAGGATACTGCAGGACAAGCTCAATAGTACGATCGACTTTTACCAGCTTTCACCCTCGGAAGTTATCTTCCAACACGACAACGACCCCAAGCACAAGTCGCGTATCGTGCAGGAGTGGCTTCGAGAGAAGGAGTTTGGGGTGCTGCAGTGGCCATCATCATCACCAGACCTCAACCCAATAGAGCATCTATGGGCTCATCTCAAGAGGGAACTGGCCAAGCACGAGAGGCCTCCCACTGGTATGCTTGACCTTCAGGAGTGTGTCCAGGAGGAATGGGAGAAGATCACGGCGGTTGTGTGCACCCACCTGGTGGAAAGCATGCCCAGGAGGGTGAGGGCGGTGATTAAGGTAAAAGGGCAGTGGATTAGGTACTAGTTTGGGGTTGTTGAAACTTGCTGCTTGCGCCTGGCTGTTAATTGTCCGGATGTACCATGGTTGTTAATTTCTGCTATTTGCTGTAAACATAAGTATCTTCGTGAGATGTAAGGCATGGGCCTAGAGCCTTACCCCAACCTTTATACAGTGGGCACAAAAAAAAAAAGGCTTAATGTGCATGACCCCTTAATATTCCAAATTTTGTCTAAGGCACAAACATGCGGACAATACTTTCCGTCACT
This sequence comes from Closterium sp. NIES-67, assembly GCA_027943415.1. NCBI lineage: Eukaryota > Viridiplantae > Streptophyta > Zygnematophyceae > Desmidiales > Closteriaceae > Closterium > Closterium sp. NIES-67. The sequence goes on along the minus strand of BQMB01000301.1, from coordinate 76,941 downwards.
GTATATGCCTCACAACTTGACTGAGCTATAGACGATGACCTAGTGGACCGCCACGAGAATGCACTCGCACCAAGACTAAAGTAGTAGCCCTGTGAGGATCTGAATGTCTTTAAGTCGTCAACCCACAATGTGTCTCTGTGTCCAATGAGGACCAATTGCTGCCGTCCTCCCAGCACAAGCCCCAGTCCTGATGTACTCGCCATATACCGCAACAACCTCTTGGTAGACGACCCGTTGTCTGGTCGGTGTCTGCCAGTCGCAACAAAGCGTGCAAGGATACTAAGAGGGTATGCTAGATCTGGACGAGAGCATGTCATAAGGTACATGAGGCACTCTACGAGCTCTGCGTATGGATTACTAGGATTGACCCGCTCGTCAAAAGGAGGAGCTGAGAGCTTGTGGTCCATAGGCAGAGGGATGGGCTGTGCTGAGACGAACTGAAGGCCGAACCGCTAGAGAATCTGCTGCACCATATGGGACAGGGTGAGTGTGATTGTGCGCTCGGCAGAGATCTCCAAGCCCACATAGTGCCGCAACTCTCCCAGGTCTGTGCAGGCGTGTCGCCTGAGCAGCTCAGACTTAACTGAGGCCAGTGCGACTCTGTTTGGAGCAGCAAATATAAGGTAATCTATGTACACAAGTATGTAGAACGGAGTTTGACCAGCACGGACAAAGAATGAGGGATCAGTAGAGGACAGGAAGAAATGGAGAGCCACGAGTGCAATTCACGGGGCGCCTAGTGCACTAGGCTGTGCCAAGCCATAGACAGGACGGCACAGGCTCTACTGGGTTAGAGGAGCAATCTAGGTGGGCACAGCAGGAAGATCTACTCAAGAAGGCTGCCCTGCAAGAAGGCTGTCGAGAAGTCCAGGGAGTGGAGCTCGTAGGCACGCCGTGTGGCTATGAGGAGGAGCACCCAAAGAGTAGTCATCTTTGGGGTAGGGGAAGGTCTGGAAGAAGTCCACACCCGCTCGCTGACTGAAACCTCTAGCCACATACCGCGCCTTGAAATTTGGCGGGTCTCCAAGCGGGCGCTTCACCTTGTAGATGTACATGTCATGGACCATGTTTGCCCCAGGTGGAGGAACTGTGTCGACATGAGTGCCAGTGGATCTACAAGATGCAATCTCTGCCTCCATGGCCTGTATCCACTGGGCTGCCTAGGCACCCGAGACCACCTCAGCGTACGAGCGCAGGGTAGGGATGTCCAGGGCGTGCGGGTCACCCTCAGGGAACACAAATATGGCTCGTAGGTGAGTTACAGCAGCCGCAAGGAGAGCTAGCTTGTACTGCCTAACCTTTAGGACGTCACTTCCAAGGGCATATGCACCCCCGACAGACGGAGGACACGCAGAGGGTCAGAGACTAGAGCGGAGGCATAGTCTAGGCGGTGGCTCTCGGCAAAGTCAGCGACAGCAGCGACTAGGGCAGAGACACCCTCAAGAGGAGCAGTACAGTTAGTGACTAGCGACACAAGCAAACAAGAGATGATTAAATGAGCAGTGCGAGCATAGTCTGAGAGAGGAGCAAGGGAGAGCGGGAGCAATGAATGGGGAGGTAACGGCAAGACTGGGACTTGAGGAGCATGAGAACGAAGGACCATAGGGTGGACTCAAGCACGAGGAGAGACAGGGAGACTACTAGGGGGTCGATGCACCCAGTGGGGTAGGGGGGCAACGGGGGACAGGACAGGGGAAGGAGAAGAACGAGGGCGGAAACGAGTCCGGGGGAGGGAACATCGGGCCATAGATGGGGCCAGGCATGAGGGGAGGAGCTGTGGGAGGGACAGGTGGGTGGTCAGGGGAAACGGAAGAAAGGCCAAGGAGACGAAGGGCAGACTACAGTTGCTGCGGCTGCTGCTATTGCTGCTGCTGCTCCTGACCCACGTCACAACCCCCAGCCCCACCACTACCACCGACATTACTCTACGAGCTAGCACCCCCAGGACTAGCACCCCTAGAACCAACACCCCCAGAACCAGCACCCCCTGAACCAGCACTACCAGAACAAGCACCCCAAGAACCAGCACCCCCAAATTTCACAGCCTCCTGCCGCTACTACTACTGCTGCAGCGGCAGCAACGGGGAGGCTGTTGAGGTGCCTGGGGCACCAAGGCTAGGGGGAGGTTCGCACCCCCAGCCACGAGGCCTCCAGAGTCAGCAAACTTTCCCACAAACCCAACCAAGGGGAGGGGAGCGGTGTGGGAGACACCAGACGAGGCTGAGCAAGGTGGGAGGGGAGCAGCATGCGAAGGAGGGGCGAGGAAGAGTGGGGGAGGAGGAACACGAGTGCCATGGCGAGGAAAGCGGGCGCAAAAGGAGACGGATTCGTCGAACATAACACCATGAGAGTGAAAGAAGTGGTGCTATCCCGGGTGGTAGAACAACCATTTAGGAGCGTCGAGCGGGAACCCAAGGAAGACACAAAGGACAGTGCGGGCTAAGAGCTTATTCGCGCTGGGGGCGTGGACGTGAGCCAGGTAGCCCGAGACGTGGAATGCTGACGCGTCACCAGGAGACCCGGTCCCGAGGAGGGCCGGCAAAACCTGTGGCTGCGAGGAGCGAGGCCACAGGTTAAGCTGGTGAGCCACAAAGCGCACTGCGAACAACCACAGAGAATGGGGGTCACTGGCATGGACCATGGAGGTGCGGGCAACCTCCATGACCAAGTCAATGCATTGCTCAGCTACCCCATTTTGTTGCGACAGGTCTGGAAGGGTGAACGTCCGGTTGATGCCCTGCGCATGACAAAACTGACCTGAAAGACTGGAGGCGAACTCGCCACCACGGTCAGATTGAAGATGGAGCACAAGCAGGGAGCACTGGGTGTAGACGAAACGGAGCCATGGGAGGAGGGCATCAGACATAGCGGCCTTCCTATCCAACGGGAAAACTGTGGTGAACCGCGTGAAGCCGTCGATGACAACTAGGAAGTAATGCTCCCTATGAGACACCCTGACTGGGGCGGTGCCCTAGACGTCCATGTGCAGAGTCTGTAGGGGAGTAGTAGTCAGAGGAAACGAGGAGGATTGAGGGCTGGCACACTGCCGACCCTTGACGCAAGAGGTGCACATAGGGGCTAGCGAGGCGGGGAGGACGGGGAGCGATGCAGGGAAACCAGGAACTAGACTGTGGTATACTACAGTATGTGACGCAGATGCGGAAGAGCAAGGTGAGCTAAGCGGTGGTGCCAAAGCAGAGCCGGGTGGGTGAGGGAGCGATAGGAGCAGGACTTTGCAACCTGGGTGGACACCGCTACCTGGGGGGACTCTGTATGCAGTGTGGCGATGCTGGTGCAACCCGATGGCTTGCACTCGGCTTGTTGTCCTTGTTCGTGTGTGTACATGCATGGCATGAAATGACTTGCGAGTCTATGACATTTCTATCTAGTGCTTGTGTGTGTGCTTGAATGGTGCATCACAATGTGGTTTGTGTCGGTCAAGACATTTGCGAGTTTTCACTACTCGCACATCAAGTCGTCGTTTGTGCGTTACATGTATTTTTCTATTTTGTCGAGTGTGAAGTGTGCATCGCATCGCAGGTGTGTTCAGCAAGCCCTCATCAACTCAAAAAAAAATTATCCTCAGAACCAAGACCAAGAGCTTTAGATTTCCAGCCCGAGGGATGTGGATAAATATTAAATTAGTAAAAATAGTAATGCTACTTCGTGTAGTGTTACATTTCAATTGGTGTAGCTCCTTGTAGGGTTTGTTTCGAGTCTCTTTGTGGTTGAGGACACTGTGGTGGTGTACCAACAACCTAGAACTCGGCTCTTGGGTTTTGCAGAGGTTGGGAACCATCTCAATCTCGATTTTTCTTGCCAAGTTTGTACTTTTAAGACTTTAGTGGCTGCTATACCTCCTGCCAATCAAACTGCCATAGCGTCGTCAAATTTTCATAAAATTTCATGATTCAACTTGCTGCTGATAGACAACAGCAATACGCTCCAAGCCCCATTCACACATCACCATTTGAAACACAGATCAGATCGGTATCAATATTTGAAACCATCTGATGGAAATCCGACTGTGCACTCTACCTCTCATTTTAGGCACATCTAAGCCTAGTGTGTTTATAACAGAGGAGACCGGCTGTAGGTTCACGGTCAAAGGTGGAAAGATGGGCACGTATGGTGGTGTCCTACAAGCTGCATATCTCTCGCGACCAGGGAACGTGGTGGTGACACCGAGGCGCTGGATATGATGGACACCAACCAAGTTCTTGGAAAACATGGGGATATGCAAGTCTGTAAGGGAGCCAGATGGGACAGCCTGATAAGGGAGAGCCATGGTAATACGAGTGGTGACTGCGGCAGGCGAGTCAGCAAGTGAGACTGGAACCGGTGCAGGGAGCGTTGTGAGCGTACAGTGGTCTCGGAAGAAGTAGTGTGACGCGCCAGAGTGCTGAGTGAAGGAGAGGGCCGCCTCAGCAGGGGCCGACGAGGGGTCAAGACTATACAAAGCAGAGGGTCATAGACTACACAGGGTAGAGGTTCCTAGACTACACACAGCTGGATAATATGCGTCAGCAACCCTATAATCACTAGAATTCAAGGACCCGGAGGCAGAACCTATCTGAGCCATCACTAACTCAAACACCGGGACACCGCGACGAATAAGGACAGACCACTGCAGAAGGGGCGCCTAGGGCCCAAAGTGACCACCGTACAAATCGTCAAGGTGGCAAAAACAGCAAGTGACGGTGTGATCCGTGCGCCCGTAGTCTTGGCCGCACAGGAGGCTGGACTAGACCTGGTACGTACAACGCACATGACTCCTAGGCCCATCGTCACCCTGGCCTTTGGAGGAGCCACACGAGCCCCTGGGCAATGACTGCCTCGGGGCCCAAACACTAGGGCCCGTGCACGCCCATAATTCCCAGGACCCCCTTGCAGCAGCTGCTGCTGCTATTGCTGCGGCTGTGGCGGCTGCTACTGCTGCTGCTGCCATTGAGGCTGCTTCAACTGCTGCTGCTCCCCTTCCTCATCTGCACTCACTCCTCCACTAGCTTTCGGGGCCTCACCAGTACCTTGACTGCCTGCCAACACCCTATGACCACCATGGCGCTTCGAGCGCTTGGCCGAGTGGCCAGGCAGAGTGGCCGCCGCAGCGGTCTCAGCGACAAAGGCGGAGGCACTAGAGACAAGGACCTGGGATGGAGAGTAGCCCTGGAAGACACGGGCTGCCACCACGCCAGTGGACTCGGCAATGGCGCGGAGGTGGGTCTGGACCTCCATCAGGGAGGTAGAGAAGAGGTCGATGGTAAGGGCAGTGGGATGCATTGGGGTGGAAGTACAAGGTGATTGGGGTGGGCGAGGGCAATACTGTAAGAGTACGACCCCATTACACTTCTTTCTCATTTCCATCTTTTTCCTCTATTCCATTCTTCCTTTTATCCTGATTCCTTTGATATTTATCACATCCCATTTGGTTTCCTATTCCTCATTTTCCATAATTCTTTGGTTTATCCTCTTATTATAGTTATATCATCGACCAGGCTCGGGATGTACTAGCGCGCTATATCTAACGTAATCTTGTCGTACTCCCTTACAGCCAATAGCCTCGCGTGGCTATACGCTGGGTGATTCTATTTCTCAAAGGGTCTATTCCCTTTGAATAGTATAAACCTGGTTACCCGATGTACTTTGGAAGTATAAAAGCACCTTGTATCAATCGATAGTGCAACTTTTCCTCGACACATTCGAGCCGGTGACACTTGGTAATCAGAGCTTTTCTCATTCAGGCGCACTCAGCTAAGCAGAAGTAGCGGGAAAACCTGCATAAAAAAACCGCCGGGAACGACTAGTTCGACGCCGATTCTGGTAAGCACCAGCTCTGCGTTTTTTGAATGAACCCCTCCGTGCGTGTTTTGAACAGGATGGCAAACTTTGACGACGCCGAGGTTACCCAGCAGCTCTTCGCGAGCATCGCCACCCTTCAGGAGGAGATGCGAGCCGATCGCGAAGCTTTGCGAAACGAGTTCGAGCGAGAAACTCGACTCGCCGACGCGCACCACGATACGACAACAGTGACGATGCAACAGCAAAGCAGTTTCTCGAGGCTCCAAATCCGCGCCCACCTGAGCCGTTCGATCCGAGAGATCAAAATTCTGACGTCCGCAGATGGATCGCCAGCATGGAGATCCACTTCGCAGCCGTCGGATGGAGCTCGCCAGTCTGGGACGGTCAATGCGTACGACTCGCGGCGACACTGATGCAAGGACCGACACTCGGATGGATCGGCGGTAACAGTACCTTCATCCACAACGAAGCCACGTGGCAGCATTTCTCTACCGACCTGCTGAAACGCTTCGAGCCGATAAATTCGGGTTTCCTTGCCAGGGAGAACATTCAGCGCCATCGACCGTTTGGGAGTGTAGCGCAGTACACGAACAAATGGAGGAATTTTCTAACCGCATTCGTGACCTGACCGAAGGGGAAAAAGTAGAGTCGTATCGCGCCGAGCTGAAGACCGAAGTCAAACGACAGGTAGCAGCGACAAATTACGCGAGCTACAGTGACGTCCTTTTGACAGCAGAGTGGTTTGACATGGTCAACGCCGGAACACAACAGGCGCACGTCGGCAGTTCGCGACAGGGCGTCTGCTCGGCTCACCCCACGTTCGCCTACCCGATGGAAATCGACACGTTCGACAGGCGGTCCATCCGAAGAACACCAACTACATGTGTGATTTTTGCGGGGTGTTGGGCCATCGAATCTTCGACTGCAACAAAATGAATGCCGCACGAGCAGAGTATCGGGCATGCAACAGTGGCAGAAATTCTTCGGCCACTTAGAAAACAAAAAATGGAATTCGCCAGTGATTGCGGATCTAGCTGGCGAAAAAGAAAGGATCCTAAAGCGGCCACAGGATTCCGGGAAAATCGACTTCAACAAAGCTGATTCGACGCGAGAAGGAGGAAATGATGGGGAAAAATCTCCATCCCACGACCAGTCTTTGCCAGAGAAAATCGCCGAGGAAAAATCTGACTCCGCGAAAATAGACTCTGCCGAGACGAGAAAACTCTGAGAAGACCCAAGAAATTATAAGGATTTGTTAAAGCTATCTTATAAAGATGCTTTAATGAAAACCTATGATTCTTGAGGGGCTAGAGCCTTGGAGAAATTTCGGCATAGACTCCAAAAGAAGCAGAAACTTGTGGAGATCGTACCAGTACCGGAAAACTTGGGGACTAAATTAAGGAGTGTGGAAAGAAGCCGACATTTCCACGGAGTCAACGTCCTCTCCCGACACCAGCCCACAACGACTACCCGCTCCCCAGGGAAGACGTCGGTGGAGCTGAAGTAGCTAAAGAGGAAGCTGGGGGTCTACAAGAAGCTGCAGAAACCCTGAAATCCTCCTCCGGATGCATCCAGCTCAGCAAATTCGGCATCAACGATACACACAATCGTCAAGGAAGCTCAGGGACCAGAGGGAGAAACTTTCTCCAAGCAGCCTCGGCCAGCTGCTAACCCACGAGCAGATAGCAAGAAAAAGGTGTGTACGGAATATTGGGATGCATTGTATGATCCCATTAACGAAACTGTCTTTGGGTACTCCGAGTAATGCCCGCCCCACGTGCTCGAGGTCATCTGCAAAGGACGACGCCTCCAAGCACTCGTGGACAGCGGAGCATCACACACCGTCGACGACAAGGTAGTAATCGACCGACTTTGGGAAGAGTACAAGCCTTCAGCATTCTCTGCAACGATGGTGGACGGCAGCAAGTTACCAGTACACGGCGAAGCAGTGTTACAGCTAAAAATTGTACCTCTGCGCTACGGAACCCTGCACTCCCCATCACCAATATAAAAGGGCTTGACTAGATCTTCGGGCGAAACTTCCTAAAAAGATTCAACCCCGAGATCAACTGGGTAAATCATACCGCAAGCATCTACAACAATGGAAGGAGAGTCCAGCTACCCAACTGGGATGATACAGGAGATATCCCAGTGGAGACACTCGCAACATTCGAGAAGGACGCAAAGTGAACCAACACGGGGTTCCTGGCGATAGCGACATACTGTATGTGGAAAACGACGGAGAGAAAACCTCGGAACCTCCACAAAAAATCAAGGAATTATTGAAGGAGTTCCAAGACATTTTTCCCGACGACCTTCGGAACGAGCTGCCGCCATACCGAACGCACCAACACCAGATCGTGGAAGAACCAGATTCGAAGCCGACTGTCACAGGATCGAATGTGTCGAGGAGAGGTTGCACTATCGATCAATACAAGGCGCTTTTATACTTCCAGAGTACATCAGGTAACCAGGTTTATCTTATCCTAAGGGAACAGACCCTTCTAGAACATAGAATCACCGTGCGTATAGCCACGCGAGGCTGTTGGCTTTAAGGGATTACGGCAGGATTACGCCCAGTACATCCCAAGCCTGGTCGGTGATATAATTATGATGACAGGATAAACCAAAGGTGTAATGAAAAATGGAGAATAGGAAACCAAATGAGATGAGATAAAAAGAGGAATGAAAATAGGAAGGAAATAAGAAAAGGGACAAGTCGTGTAACGGGGTCGTACTCTCACACTTCCCCCCCTCAAAGCTGGGTGGTAGAAATAACACCCTGCTTGACAAGGTAGTCATGCAGAGGACGACGGGCGTTACCCATGCCGGACGCAGAGACCCAGCTATCCTCAGAAGGATCATAACCCTTCCAATGGATGAGGAGCTCCACGGTGCCATTCCGACGTCGGCGGTGTGCAAGCACAGACTCGACCTCGTACTCCGGTTCATTCTGGACGAGGACGGGTGGCGGCGGCGGCGGTTGGCGTCCGACGAAGATCGTGTTCGGATCCCGATAGGGCTTCAAAAGTTGGACATGGAAGGCGTTGTGAATCTTCCAGGTGGCTGGCAGACGCAAGCAGAAGGTAACAGGAGTAACCTGTGCTTCAACGAGAAAAGGCCCGCAAAAGCGAGGTCGAAGTTTAGATGGGAGGTGGCTGATATCCAGGTTGCGGGTGTCAAGAAGCACCTGGTCTCCCACCGTGATGGTGTGGTCGTTGCGATGGCGATCGGCCTGGCGCTTTTGTTGCTGCTGAATGTTGAGGAGGCGCTTGTGGGTCCGATCCCAAAGCTGATGCATGGTTGTGATGAAATCATGTGCAGGTTGGACTGTAACGGATGTGGTCGGTTTCTGTGGTGTGAGTGGGTGGCGTCCATAGCAGAGGAAGAACGGCGCCTGTCCAGTAGCGGCGTGAGTAGAATTGTTGTAGGCAAACTCCAGAACGGGCAGGTGCAGGTCCCATTTAGAGATCTCGTCCTTGCAGGCTGCTCGGAGGAGTTGCTCAACAATTTGGTTGAGGCGCTCGGTCTGTCCGTCTGTCTGCGGATGGTAAGCAGAGGACATGGCGAGTTTGGTCCCGAGAAGAGACATAAGTTCCTTCCAGAACTTGCTGGTGAACTTGGGGTCTCAGTCGGAGATGAGTGTGGTTGGAATGCCATGCTGTGAGATGATATAACGAACGAAGAGTTGTGCTGTCTCCTCGGTGCGTGCCGTCGTGTGTGTCGGGATGAAGTGTCCCATTTTGGAGAACTTGTCGATGACGACAAGGATTGCGTCATGACCATTGGTAGTAGGTGGTAATCCGGTGATGAAGTCCAGGCTAACCACTTGCCATGGTTGTTGTGGGACAGGAAGAGGCTGTAGCAGACCCGCCTTTTTCTGCTTGCTGCTATTCATCCGCTGACATGTATCACACGAGGTGACAAATTTCTGTATGTCATCTGCCATGTGGGGCCATTAGTAGTGTTTGGCGATACCGGTGAGCGTCTTGTTGCTACCGAAGTGTCCGGCGTAAAGGACGTCGTGGTATTCTTCGAGTAGTTACTGGCGCAAAGGAGGGTAATTGGGTACCCAGATTTTCGTTGATCCTTTCCGGTACGCGATGTCACTGTCCCACTGTAGCAAATGTCGTTTTTCTACCAAGGGAATTTCTGGGTCGATGGTATACCTGTGTATGAAGAGTCCCTTAAGGAGTGGATTCATCCCTTCAATCTGAATAGCGGCAACGTGTGCAGGCCGGCTAAGAGTGTCTGCTTTGTTTTTGTGGCCGGGCTTGTACACGATGTCGTAGTGGAAGTGTGTCTCGAGGAAGTCGATCCACCGGACCTGCCGCCTGGAAAGGTTGGGTTGTGTCTTCAAGTATTTCAGGCTGCAGTGGTCAGTGTAGACGGTTGTTCTTCGTCCTTCGAGATAACATCTCCACGGTTTGAAGGCGATGACGATGGCAATGGCCTCTTTGTCGTGTATCGGGTAGTTTAGTTCTGCTCCATGTAGTTTCTTGGTGAGGTAGATGATTGGTTGCAGTCCATTCCCCTGGTCTTGCATCAAGACTGCTCCCACTGCCTGGTCGCTAGCGTCAGCTTCGATTACGTAGCCGCGTTCGGGATCTGGCAGGAAGAGTACCGGTGCGGACGTGAGTGCTTGTTTCAGCTGATCCACGGCTTCCTAGTGCTTCGAGTCCCATTTGTAGCGCGTGTTCTTCTTCAGCAGATTTGTGAGTGGTGCTGCGAGTTTCGCATACTGTGGTACGAACCTGTTGGAATAATTAGCGAAGCCAAGGAACTGCTGTAACTCCTTCACGTTCTCGGGTGTCTTCCACGTACGTACGGCTTCGATTTTCTTGGGGTCGACGTGAACTCCTTGGGCGCTCACCATGCGTCCTAGGAACTGGACCTACTCAAGGGCGAATTCGCTCTTGGACAGTTTGATGTAGAACCATTCTCGTCGAAGAATTTCGAAGACGCGTCGCAGGTGTTCGACGTGCTGCTTCATGTCGCGCAAATAGATGAGGATGTCGTCCAGGTACACCACCACGCACTCGTCCAAAAGTGGTCGTAGGATGTGGTTCATTTTGGCTTGGAACGTTGCCGGTGCGTTGGTGAGTCCGAACGACATTACCAAATACTCGTACGATCCATACCGAGTTTGGAAAGCAGTTTTGTGGATAGAGTTGTCCGCCATCCGTACCTGCCAGTATCCGGACCGCAGATCCAATTTGGAAAATACCGTAGCTCCCCGAAGCTGGTCAAGCAGGTCATCGATTCGCGGTATCGGATATTTATTCTTGATGGTCTGCTTGTTAAGAGCTCGGTAGTCGATGCACATGCGCAGGCTTCCGTCCGGTTTCGGTGTGAAGAGTACTGGGGCACCGTATGGCGAAGTGGATGGTCGGATGAGTCCTTTGGTTAGGAGACACTCGATTTGTTTTTTCATGTCGGTCAGCTCTGTAGGGCTGAGACGATATGGTGCTCGGAAGGTCGGCTTCGAACCTGGTCCCTCCACGATCTCGTGTTGATGCGTTCGGTATGGCGGTAGCTCGTTCGGAAGATCGTTAGAAAGAATGTCTTGGAACTCCTTCAATAATTCCTTGATGTTTCCTGGAGGTTCCGAGGTCTTCTCTCTGTCGTTCTCCACCTCTGTTGCTATCGCCAGGAACCTAGTGTCGGTTCGCTTCACGTCCTTCTCGAATCTGGCGAGTGTCTCCACTGGAATATCTCTTGTATCATCCCAGTTGGGTAGCTGTACTCTCTGTCCATTGTTGTAGATGCTTGCGGTGCGGTTCACCCAGTTGATCTCGGGGTTGAATCTTTTCAGGAAGTCTCGCCCGAAGATCAAGTCAAGCCCTTTGATGTTGGTGATGGGGAGTGCAGGTCTCCAGCGCAGTGGCCCGATTTGTAGGTGTAGCACAGCTTCACTGTATACTGGTAACTTGCTATCGTCCACCATCGTTGCAAAGAATCTTGATGGCTTTCACTCTTCCCGAAGTCGGTCGATTATTGCTTTGTTGCAGACGGTGTGTGACGCTCCGTTGTCCACGAGTGCTTGGAGGCGTCGTCCTTTGCAGATGACCTCGAGCACGAGGGGCAGGCGTTGCTCGGAGTACCCAAAGATAGTCTCATTGATTGGGTCATAGGGTACATCCCAATACTCCGTACACACCTTTGTGTTGCTATCTACAACTGAGCCGGCAGCTGGACGAGGCTGCTTGGAGAACGGCTCTTCTCCAGGGCCCGGAGTTTCCTTGACGACTGTGCGCGTCATTGATGCCGAAGAACTGGATGCATCCGTAGAAGAAGGAGTTCGGGGTTTGTGCAGCTTCTTGTAGACCCCCAGCTTCCTCTTGAGTTGCTTCAGCTCCACCGACGTCTTCCCTGGGGAACGGGTGGTCGTTGTGGGCTGGTGTCGGGAGAGGACGTTGACTCCGTGGAAAGGTCGGCTTCTTTCCACACTCCTTAATTTGGTCCCCAAGTTCTCCGGTACCGGTACGATCTCCACAGTTATCTGCTTCTTTTGGAGTCCCTCCCGAAATTTCTCCAAGGCTCTAGCCCCTCGAGAATTACAAGTTTTCATTAAAGCATCTTTATAAGATAACTTTAACGAATCCTTATAATTTCTTGGGTCTTCAAGGAGTTTCCCTGTCTCGGCAGAGTCTTTTTTCGCGGAGTCGTATTTTTCCTCGGCGATTTTCCCTGGCGAAGACTGGTCGTGGGGTGGAGATTTTCCCCCATCATTTCCTCCTTCTCGCGTCGAATCAGCTTCGTCGAAGTTGATTTTCTCGGAATCCGACGGCCATTTCCGGATCCTTTCTGCCGAAGTTGATTTTCGCCAGCTAGATCCACAATCACTGGCGAGTCCCGTTTTTTGGCTTCTGATTGGCCGAAGGAATTCCGCCACTGTTGCGTGCCTGATACTCTGCGCGTGCGGTTTTCATTTTGTTGCAGTCGAAGATTCGATGACCCGGCACCCCGCAAAAATCACACGTGTAGTTGGTGTTTTTCGGACGTGGCCGCCCCTCGAATCTGTCGACTTCCATCGTGTCGGCGAACGTGGGGTGAGCCGAGCGGTCGCCCTGTCGCGTACTGCCGACGTGCGTCCGTCGTGTTCCGGCGTTGACCATGTTGAAGCGCTCCGCTGCCGAAACGACGTCATTGTAGCTCGCATAGTTTGACATTGCCACATGTCGTTTGACTTCGGTCTTCAGCCCGGCGAGGTATGACTGTACTTTTTCCCATTCGGTCAGGCGGGAATTCGGTTATAATATTCCTCCATCTGCTGCGTGTACTGCGCTACACTCCCGAACTGTCAGTGTCGATGAATTTTTTCCCGGGCAAGGAAACTCGAATTTATCAGCTCGAATCGTTTCAGCAAGTCGGCGCGGAACTGCTGCCACGTGGCTTCACCGTGGATGAAGGTACTGTTGCCGCCAATCCACTTGAGTGCCGGCCCTCGCATCAGTTTCGCCGCGAGTCGTACGCGTTGACCATCCGACGGCTGCAAAGTAGATCTCCATGCCGGCTATCCATCTGCGGACGTCGGAGTTTCGATCGCTTGGATCGAACGGCTCAGGTGGGCACGGTTTTGGAGCCTCGAGAAACTGCTGCAACTGCTGCGTCGTCGCCGTTGTCGTTTCGTGTTGCGCTCCGGTGTTACTCGCTCGAACTCGTTTCGCCACGCTTTGCGATCTTCTCGCATCTCCTCCTGAAGGGCTGCGATGCGCGCGAAGAGCTGCTGGGTAACCTCAGCGTTGTCGAGGTTCACCATTCTCTTCAAAAAGACGCGCGGAGGGGGTAATTCGAAAAAAAAACGCGGAGCTGGTGCTTACCAGAATCGGCGTCGAATTGGTCGCCCCCGGCGGTTTTTCGAGGTAGGATCCCCCGCTGCTGCTGCTTAGCTGAGCGCGGTCGAGTGAGAAAAGCTCTGATTACCAAGTGTTATAGGATCGAATGTGTCGAGGAAAGGTTGCACTATCGATCAGTACAAGGCGCTTTTATACTTCCATAGTACATCAGGTAACCATGTTTATCTTATCCTAAGGGAATAGACCCTTCTAGAAGATAGAATCACCCTGCGTATAGCCACACGAGGCTATTGGCTTTAAAGGATTACGACAGGATTACGCCAGATAGCGCACTAGTACATCCCAAGCCTTGTCGGTGATATAATTATAATGACAGGATAAACCAAAGGTGTAATGAAAAATTGAGAATAGGAGACCAAATGAGATGAGATACAAAGAGGAATGAAAATAGGAAGGAAATAAGAAAAGGGACAAGTGGTGTAACGGGGTCGTACTCTCACACCAACCTTCCGAGCACCATATCAGCTCAACCCCACGGAGCTAGCTGACGTGAAGAAACACATCGAGCATCTCCTTGCAAAACGACTCATCCGACCATCTACTTCGCCATACGGTGCCCCAGTACTCTTCACATCGAAACCAGACGGAAGCCTGTGCATGTGCATCGATTACCGAGCTCTCGAGAAGCAGACCGTCAAGAACAAATACCCAATCCCACGAATCGATGACCTGCTTAACGACCTTCGGGGAGCCACGGTATTTTCCAAACTGGATCTGCGGTCTGGATACTGGCAGATACAAATGGCAGAAAATTCCATCCACAGAACTGCTTTCCGCACTAGGTACGGGTCGTATGAGTATCTGAAAATGCCGATCGGACTCACCAACGCACCGGCAACATTCCAAGCTGAAATGAACCATATTCTACGCCTACTCTTGAACGAATGCGTGGTGGTGTACCTGGACGACATCCTCATCTACTCGCGCGACATGCAGCAGCACGTCCAACACCTGCGATGCGTCTTCAACATTCTTCGATGAGAACGATTTTACGTCAAGTTATCCAAGAGCGAATTCGCACTCGAGAAAGTCCAATTCCTAAGACACATGGTGAGCCCAAAGGAGTTCACGTTGACCCCAAGAAGCTTAAAGCCGTACGCACGTGGAAGACACCCGAGAATGTGAAGGAGTTGCAACAAATCCTAGGCTTCGCTAACTATTACATCAGGTTCGTGCCACCGTACGCGAAATTGCAATGCCACTCACGAATCTGCTGAAGAAGAACACGCCCTATAAGTGGGAACCAAAACATGAGGAAGCTGTGGAGCGGCTGAAACAAGCATTCACGTCTGCACCTGTACTCATCTTGCCAACCCCGAACGCGACTACGTCATCGAAGCTGACGGCAGCGACCAGGCATTGGGAGTAGTCTTGATGCAAGACCAAGGGAATGGACTGCAAACAATCACCTACCTCAGAAAAAAAACTACACGAGGCAGAACTAAATTACCCGATACACGAAAAAGGAGGCCCTTTTCTATTATCATCGCCTTCAAAACGTGGAGATGTTATCGCAAAGGACGAAAAACAACCGTTTACACCGACCACTGCAGTCTGAAATATCTGAAGACACAACCAAACCTCTCCAGGCGGCAGGACAGATGGATTGACTTCCTCGAGACGCACTTCCACTATAACATCATGTACAAGCCTGGCCACAAAAACAAAGCAGACGCTCTCAGTCGGATTGCACACGTTGTTGCAATCCAGGTCGAAGGGATGAACCCACTCCTCAAGGGACTCTTCACACACGGGTACACCATCGACCCTTAGATTCCTTTGGCAGCAAAACGACACCTGCTACAGTGGGACAATGACATCGTGTACCAGAAGGGATCAACGAAAATCTGGGTACCCAATTACCCTTCTTTGCGCCAGTTACTACTCGAAGAATACCACGACGTCCTGTACGCAGGACACTTCAGTAGTAACTACTGGCCCCACATGGCAGCCGACGTCCAGCAATTCATCACCTCGTGTGATACATGCCAGCGGATGAAGAGCAGCAAGCACAAAAAGCAGGATTGCTACAGCCTCTTCCTGTCCCAAAACAGCCATGGCAAGTGGTTAGCCTGGACTTCATAACCGAGTTACCAACTACCACAAGCGGTCATAACGCAATCCTCGTCGTCATCGACAAGTTCTCCAAAATGGGACACTTCATCTCGACACACACTACAGCACGCACCGAAGAGACAGCACAACTTTTCGTTCGCTACATCATCTCCGACCGAGACCCCAAGTTCACCAGCAAGTTCTGGAAGGAACTAATGCCTCTACTCGGGACCAAACTCGCCATGTCATCCGCCTACCATCCGCAGACAGATGGACAGACCCAGCGCCTCAACCAAATTGTAGAGCAACTCCTCCGCGCAGCATGCAAAGACAAAATATCTAAATGGGACTTGCATCTGCCCATCCTGGAGTTTGCGTACAACAACGCCGCTCACGCCGCTATTGGAGAGACACCGTTCTTCCTCTGCTACGGACGCCACCCGCTCACGCCACAAAAACCGACAGGATCAGCTACAGTTCAACCCGCACACGACTTCATTACGACCATGCATCAGCTTTGGGATCAGACACAAAAGCGCCTCCTCGACATTCAGCAGCAACAAAAGCGCCGGCCGATTGCCACCGCACTGACCACACCATCACCGTGGGAGACCAGGTTCTACTCGACACCTGCAATATCAATATCAGTCATCTCCCATCCAAACTGCGACCTCGCTTCTGCCGGCCCTTTCTCATTGAAGCACAGGTCACTGCTACCAGCTACCTGGAAGATTCACAATGCCTTCCATGTCCAACTTCTGAAGCCATATCGAGATCCTAACATGGTCTTCATCGGACGCCAACCCCCGCCACCGCCGCCCGTCCTCGTCCACGATGAACACGGCGAGTCCGTGCTCGCACACCGCCATCGTCGGAATGGCACCATGGAGCGTCTCATTCGTTGGAAGGGTTATAATCCTTTTGAGGATAGTTTGGTTCCTGACTCCAAGATGGGTAACGCTCATCGTCCTCTTCGCGAATACCTTGTCAAGCAGGGTGTTACTTCTACCACCCAGATTTGAGGGGGGGAAGTGTCAGAGTACGACCCCGTTACACTTCTTTCTCATTTCCATCTTTTTTCCTCTACCTCATTCTTCTCATTATCCTAATTCCTTTTATCTTTATCTCATCCCATTTGGTTTCCTATTCTTCCTTTCTCATTATCCTTTGGTTTATCCTCTTATTATGATTATATCACCGACTAGGCTCGGGATGTACTGGCGCGCTATATCTAGCATAATCCTGCCGTAATCCCTTAAAGCCAATAGCCTCGCAAGGCACTACGTAGGGTGATTCTATTTCTAGAAGGGTCTATTCCTTTTGGATAGGATAAACCTAGTTATCTGATGTACTTTGGAAGTATAAAAGCGCCTTGTATCAATCGATAGTGCAACTTTTCCTCGACACATTTGATCATGTGACAAGTACGGTGAGCTAGGCCTCGGTGCAGGTCACATGGAACCGTACCTCGAGGTCGCGTAGGTGGGCGACGAGGTCCACGAGGGTGGGGAAGGAGGCCAGGTCAAGGAAAAGGAATGGGAGGAGGATGCGGCCAAGGGTGGCGGAGGACGGGAAGGAGTAGCGGGCGACGAGCGCCGCCCTGAGGGACTGAGCCATCTCCTTTGTTTCAAAGTGGGAGTGCTTGTTGATCGGCAGGCACCTAGTGATAGCTACCTGTACCCCCCCTTGCGGGCAGTCCTGTCAGCTGCAAAGACGTCACCCCATGCCGACGCTGCGTCAAGGCCAAGAGGGTTAGGGCAAAAGGGGGTGACTAGCTCACCAGTGACGTGGGCCGCCGTCGACTCGCCCTCAAAGCGCTGGCTAAGTAGCTGGTGGCGGAGAGAGGAGAACAAGGCCGAGAAGCCCACCGCATGGCCCTCAGCATCTAGGTGAAGAACAAACACGGAAGCCAAAGGGGTCATCATGTCGGAAAGAGGACGTACCCTTACAGGAGCTGGGGCCACCAGGGTCGGCATGTGGTAGCAGATCCGAGAGGAGAACCAGCGGCAGGATCGGAGGCAGGTCTATGGGCAGCTCGGACGGGTGCAGTGGCGATGGCTGCGCTGGCGGCTGCAGAGCGATATAGGCTACAAAAATTGTGAGAGTGTTTACATATATTCCTAACACATATTTTGGAACGCTAACAAGAGGTTGCAAAACGATGTTGCAAAACGATAATACAAAAAAAAATCGCCAGGGGTTTCTTAAAGATGTTACTTCAGCATGAGCACCTCTCGATGTATTTATACTTGTTGCACCAATCATTGTATTATCCTTATCTAATATACTGTTCCTACAAGACATAAAGACTTTTGCTGACTTACGGCGTGCTTATACAATACAATGGTCAGTACCTGCGAACCCAAAATCGGTCTAAAGCACAATACAATGAGTTCTGTCTTTCGAAACGTGAAGTCCTGTGCGGTTCAATTCAGTAGTTTGCAAAGATTGGTTTTGTCACAGGATCGAATGTGTCGAGGAAAGGTTGCACTATCAATTGATACAAGGCGCTTTTATACTTCCAGAGTACATCAGGTAACCAAGTTTATCCTATCCCAAGGGAATAGACCCTTCTAGAAAATAGAATAACCCTGCGTATAGCCACGCGAGGCTATTGGCTTTAAGGGATTACGGCAGGATTACGCTAGATATAGCGCGCAAGTACACCCCGAGCCTGGTCGGTAATATAATGATAATAACATGATAAACCAAAGGTTTATGGAAAAGGAGGAATAGGAATCCAAATGGAATGACATAAAGACCAATTGAATCAGGATAAATAGAGGAATGAAATGAAAAAGGAAGATGGAAAGGAGAAAGGAATGGAATGGGGTCGTACTCTCACACTTCCCCCCCTCAAAGCTGGGTGGTAGACGTAACACCCTGCTTGACAAGGTAGTCGCGAAGAGGACGACGAGCGTGATCCATCGCGGATTCAGAGACCCAGCTATCCTCTGAAGGTTCATAACCCTTCAAATGGATGAGAAGCTCCACGCTGCCATTCCGTCGACGGCGGTGAGCAAGCATGGACTCGACCTCGTATTTGGGTTCTTCATGGACGAGGACGGGCGGCGGCGGCGGCGGTGGGCGTCCAGAGAAGATCGTGTTGGGATCTCGGTAGGGCTTCAAGAGTTGGACATCAAAGGCGTTGTCAATCTTCCTGGTAGCTGGCAGGCGTAAGCAGAAGGTAAAAGGAGTGACCTGTGCTTCAACGAGAAAAGGCTTGCAGAAGCGAGGTCGCAGTTTGGATGGGAGATGGCTGATGTCAAGAATGCGTGTGTCGAGTAGTACTCGGTCTCCCACGGTGATGGTATGGTCTGTGCGGTAGCGATTGGCCTGGCGCTTCTGTTGTTGCTGAATGTCAAGAAGGCACTTGTGGGTCCGATCCCAAAGTTTGTGCATGGTCATGATGAAATCATGAGCGGGTTGGACTGTGGCTGGTATGGTTGGCTATTGTGGTGTGAGTGGGTGGCGTCTGTAACAGAGGAAGAACGGCGTTTGTCCAGTAGCGGCGTGAGTAGCATTGTTGTAGGCAAACTCCAAGACGGGCAGATGCAAGTCCAACTTGGAGCTTTTGTCCTTGCAGGCTGCGCGGAGGAGTTGATCCACCATTTGGTTAAGACGCTCGATCTGTCCATCTGTCTGCGGATGGTATGCGGATGACATGGCAAGTTTGGTTCCGAGTAGAGACATCAGTTCTTTCCAGAATTTACCGGTGAACTTAGGGTCTCGGTCGGAGATGAGTGTGGTTGGAATGCCATGTTGTGAAATGATGTAGCGAACACAGAGTTGTGCTGTGTCCTCGGTGCGTGCTGTCGTGTGTGTTGGGATGAAGTGTCCCATTTTGGAGAACTTGTCGATGACGACGAGGATTGCGTCATGACCGCTTGTGGTAGTTGGTAGCCTGGTGATGAAGTCTAGGCTGACCACTTGCCATGGCTATTCTGGGACAGGAAGAGGCTGTAGCAGACTTGTCATTTTCTGCTTGCTGCTCTTCATCCGCTGACACGTAGTGCACGAGGTGACAAATTTCTGTACGTCATCTGCCATGTGGGGCCAGTAGTAGTGTTTGACGGTAGCGGTGAGCGTCTTGTCGCTACGGCAGTGTCCTGCGTACAGGACGTCGTGGTATTCTTTGAGTAGTAACTGGCGCAATGGAGGGTAATGAGGTACCCAGATCTTCGTTGATCCTTTCCGACACGCGATGTCATTGTCCCACTGTAGCAGATGTTGCTCTTCTGCCAATGGAATTTCAGGGTCGATGGTGTACCCGTGTGTGAAGAGTCCCTTGAGGAGTGGATTCATCCCTTCAATTTGGATAGCGGCAACGTGTGCAGGCCGGCTAAGTGCATCTGCTTTATTTTTATGGCCAGGCTTGTACACGATGTTGTAGTGGAAGTGCATCTCGAGGAAGTCGATCCAGCGAACGTGTCTCCTGGAGTGACTTGGTTGCGTCATCAAATATTTTAGGGTGCAATGGTCGGTGTAGACTGTTGTTTTGCGTCCTTCGAGATAACATCTCCACCTTTTGAAAGCAATAATGATAGTGAGGGCCTCCTTGTCATGTATCGGGTAGTTGAGTTCTGCCCCGTGTATTTTTTTGCTGAGGTAGGCAATTGGTTGCAGTCCATTCCCCTGGTCTTGCATCAAGACTGCTCCCACTGCCTGGTCGCTGCCGTCAGCTTTGATAACGTAGTCGCGTTTGAGGCCTGGCAAGATGAGTACGGGTGCGGACGTGAGTGCTTGTTTCAGCTGCTCCACGGCTTCCTGGTGTTGTGGCTCTCATTTATAGGGCGTGTTCTTCTTCAACAGATTCGTCAGTGCCGTGGCGATTTTCGCGTATTGCGGCACGAACCTGTTGTAGTAGTTAGCAAATCGAAGGAACTGCTGTAACTCCTTGACGTTCTCGGTTGTTTTCCATGTACGCACGGCTTCGATTTTCTTCGGGTCGAGAAGAAATCCTTGAGCGCTTACGATATGTCCGAGGAATTGGACTTTCTCGAGGGCGAAGTCGCTCTTTGATAGTTTGACGTAGAAGCGTTCTCGTCGAAGAATCTCGAAGACGCGTCGCATGTCATCCAAGACAAGTTTTTGCATATCGCGCGAGTAGATGAGGATGTCATCTAAGTACACGACCACGCATTCGTCCAAGAGTGGGCGTAGGATGTGATTGATCTCTGCTTGGAACGTTGCAGGTGCGTTGGTGAGTCCGAACGGCATTACCGGATACTCGTACGATACGTACCAAGTTTGGAAGGCAGTTTTGTGAACGGCATCGTCCGCCATTCGTATCTGCCAGTATCCAGACTGCAGATCTAGTTTTGAATATACCGTGGCTCCCCGAAGCTGGTCAAGCAGATCATCGATTCGTGGCACTCTTCTCGAAGTCGGTCGATGGTTGCCTTGTCGCATACGGTGTGCAATGCTCCGCTGTCCACGAGTGCTTGGAGGCATCGTCCTTTGCAGATGACCTCGAGCACGAGGGGCAGGAGTTCTCGGAGTACCCAAAGATAGTTTCATTGATTGGGTCATAGGGAACATCCCAATATTCGTTGCTTCCTACTCCTGAGCTGGCAGCTGGCCAAGGCTGCTTGGAGAAAGGCTCTTCTTCAGGACCTGGAGTTTCCGTGATGACTGTTCGTGTCGTTGACGAAGTTTCCGAGTTGGATGCATCCGAAGGAGGAGTTTGGGGTTTTTGCAGCTACCTGTAGACCCCCAGCTTCCTCTTGAGCTGCTTCAGCTCCACCGACGTCCTCTCTGGGGAACGGGTAGTCGTTATGAGCTGGTGTCGGGAGAGGACGTTGACTCCGTGGAAAGGTCGGCTTCTTTCCACACTCCTTAATTTGGTCCCCAAGTTCTCCGGTACCGGTACGATCTCCACAATTTTCAGCTTCTTCTGGAGTCCCTCCATAACTTTCTCCAAGGCTCTAGCCCCTCGAGAAGTACAAGTTTTCATTAAAGCATCTTTATAAGATAACTTTAATGAATCCTTATAATTTCTTGGGTCTTCAAGGAGTTTCCCCGTCCTGGTAGAGTCCGTTTTCGGGGGGTTAGATTTTTCCTCTGCGATTTCCTCTGGCAAAGACTCGTCGTGGGGTGGAGATTTTTCCCCATCATTTTCTCCTGTTCGCGTCGAATCAGCTGCGTCGAAGTTGATTTTTTCCAGAAGTCCGCGGCCGCTTTCAGATCTTTTTTTTTTCTCCAGCTAGATCCGCAATCACTGGCGAGTCCCGTTTTTTTTGCTTCTGATTGGCCGAAGGATTTCCGCCACCGTTGCGTGCCCGATACTCAGCGCGTGCGGCTTTAATTTTGTTGCAGTCAAAGATTCGATGACCCGACACCCCGCAAAAATCACACGTGTAGCTGGTGTTTTTCGGGCGTGGCTGCCCTTCGAACCTGTCGACTTCCATCGGGTCGGCGAACGTGGTGTGAGCCAAGCGGTCGCCCTGTCGCATACTGCCGACGTGCGCCTATCATGTCCCGGCGTTGACCATGTCGAAGCGTTCCGCGGCCGATACGACGTCACTGTAGCTCGTGTAGTTTGTCTCTGCCACTTGTCGTTTGACTTCGGTCTTCAGCCCGGCGAGATACGACTGTAATTTTTCCTCTTCGGTAAGATCGGGAATATGGTTATAGAATTCTTCCATCTGCAGCGTGTACTGGGCTAAACTCATGAACTGTCGACGGGGATGATTTTTTTCCCGGGCAAGGAAACCCGGATTTATCGGCTCGAAACGTTTCAGCAGGTCGGTGCGGAACTGCTGCCATGTGGCTTCGCCTTGGATGAAGGTGCTGTTACCGCCGATCCACTCGAGTGCCAGTCCTCGCATCAGTGTCGCCGCGAGTCGTACGCGTTGACCGTCCCAGACTGGCGAGCTCCATCCGACGGCTGCGAAGAAATCTCTATGCCGGGGATCCGTCTCCGGACGTCGGAGTTACGATCGCTCGGATCGAACGGCTCAGGTGGGCGCGGCTTCGGAGCCTCGAGAAACAGCTGCAACTGCTGTGTCGTCACCGTTGTCGTTTCGTGTTCCGCGCCGGCGAGTCGAGTTACTCACTCAAACTCTTGTCGCCTAGCTTCACGGTCGGCTCGCATTTCCTCCTGCAGGGCGGCGATGCTTGCGAAGAGCTGCTGGGTAACTTCGGCGTTGTCAAAGTTCGCCATCCTGTTCAAAAACACGCGCGGAGGGGGTAATTCGAAAAAACGCGGAGTTGGTGCTTACCAGAATCGGCATCGAATTGGTCGCCCCTGGCGGTTTTTCGAGGCAGGACTCCCGCTGCTGCTGCTTAGCTAAGCGCGGTCGAGTGAGAAAAGCTCTGATTACCAAGTGTTACAGGATCGAATGTGTCGAGGAAAGGTTGCACTATCGATTGATACAAGGCGCATTTATACTTCCAGAGTACATCAGATAACCAGGTTTATCCTATCCCAAGGGAATAGACCCTTCTAGAAAATAGAATCACCCTGCGTATAGCCACGTGAGGCTATTGGCTTTAAGGGATTACGGCAGGATTACACTAGATATAGCGCGCTAGTACACCCCAAGCCTGGTCGGTGATATATTGATAATAACGGGATAAACCAAAGGTTTATGGAAATGGAGGAATAGGAATCCGAATGGAATGAGATAAAGACCAAATGAATCAGGATAAATAGAGGAATGAAATGGAAAGGGAAGATGGAAAGGAGAAAGGAATGGAACGGGGTCGTACTCTCACAGGTTTCCTGGGTACTGTGTTAACCTTTATATGTGTGTGTGTGTGTGTGTGTGTGTGTGTGTGTGTGTGTGTGTGTGTGTGTGTGTGTGTGTGTGTGTGTGTGTGTGTGTGTGTGTGTGTGTGTGTGTGTGTGTGTGTGTGTGTGTGTGTGTGTGTGTGTGTTGTGTGTGTGTGTGTGTGTGTGTGTGTGTGTGTGTGTGTGTGTGTGTGTGTGTGTGTGTGTGTGTGTGTGTGTGTGTGTGTGTGTGTGTGTGTGTGTGTGTGTGTGTGTGTGTGTGTGTGTGTGTGTGTGTGTGTGTGTGTGTGTGTGTGTGTGTGTGTGTGTGTGTGTGTGTGTGTGTGTGGTGTGTGTGTGTGTGTGTGTGTGTGTGTGTGTGTGTGTGTGTGTGTGTGTGTGTGTGTGTGTGTGTGTGTGTGTGTGTGTGTGTGTGTGTGTGTGTGTGTGTGTGTGTGTGTGTGTGTGTGTGTGTGTGTGTGTGTGTGTGTGTGTGTGTGTGTGTGTGTGTGTGTGTGTGTGTATGTGTGTGTGTGTGTGTGTGTATTAGGAGATGTACAATTTGTAGCCTAGCTAGGGTTCAGACCAAATGGGGTACAACCCTTTCGATATTCCCAAATGTATGCCCTTTCTAGTCGCTTGTTTCTTTCAACTTGGTATCAGAAATAAGTGCTCCTAGCCGTCATGCTTCTGCCCTAGGCGCTCTCCACTCCAAGCAGCAGGCGGTCGGGGCGCTGGTCAGGCCCCGGGAGCAAGCGGACGCGCAGGTGCGGAGGAGTAGGGGGGGCAGCAGCAGCTGTCACAGCAGTAGCAGCAGCCACAGCAGCAATAGCTGCAGCAGCGGCAGCAGCTGCAATAGGGTAGTGGAGGCTCTGGTCATGGTGCGGGCCCTAGTGGTTGGTCCCTGAGGCTGTCGCAGCCCCCCCTGGGGCTCGCGTGGCTCCTTGGCGGGCCAGGGTGGCATTGGGCTTGGGGGTTCTATGCACTGTGCGTACTAGATCCAGTCCAACCATCTAAGCGCCCAAACCTGCAGGCGCACGGGTCACACTGCCGCTCACTGGTACCACCGCCTCAACGACCTGTATTGTCGTCAGTTTGGGCCCCAGGCAGCCCTTCCAGAGTGGCCTGTACTTGTGTGTCATGGCATTCCGGTGTTTGAGCTAGATATGAGTCAGATAGCTTTTGGTATGTAGTTTGTGTATTCTGATAATTATAGTGGTGTGTAGCCTAGGAGCCATTGCTGTGTGTACTCTAGAATCCTCTAGTTGGTGTAATCTAGGATCCTCAATGGCCCCTGCTGAGTCTGCCCTCTCCATCACCCTGGACTCTGGCGTGTCCCACTACTTCTTCCAAGACTGCACTACACTCACACCGCTTCCTGCACCGGTTCCAGTCTCCCTAGCTAACTCGCCTACCATAGTCGTCGGTGCCACCGCTCTCCTTTATTCGGCTGTCCCATCTGGCTCCCATACCGGCTTGGATATCCCCACATTCTCCAGGACTTTGTTGGTGTCGGCCATATCAAGGACCTCAGCGCCACCACCACGTTCCCTGGTCGTGAGAGATATGCAGCATGTACGGACGCCGCCACAGGCCCCTGTCTTGCCACCTTTGACCGCCCTGCGACCGGTCTCTTCACAATGTACACAGAGTCTCCCGAGGTAGCTGCATCCACCCTGGTTCCCGCGTCCTGCTCTTATCGCTCCCTCACCCACCCGGCACTCCAGTGGCACCACCGTTCATGTCACCCTGCGCTCTTGCACCTGCGTCTCGTGGCACACCATGGTCTCATCACTAGTCTCTCCGCGTCGCTCCCCACCTTGCTAGCGCCCGTGCGCACCTCCTGCGTCGAGGGCCGGCAACGTGCCGCCCCTCACTCCTCCTCGTTCCGACTACTGCTCTTCTACAGACTATCCACATGGACGTCTGGGGCCCCGCCCCGGTCCAGGGGCCTCCCGGGGAGCACTACTTCCAGGTGGTCGTTGACGACTTCACATGGTTCACCACGGCTTTCCCTTAGGAACGGAAGGCCGACGTGCCTCTGACGAGACTATACTGAGGCCGCCACAGCAGTCTCAGCGACAAGGGCTATCTCAGCGACAGCGGCAGAAACGTCAGAGTAAGTGTACTGGGAGGGAGCACATCCCTGAAAGATAGGGATCGCCGCAGCACCGCTAGACTGGACGATAGTGCGCTGGCGGTTCTCTATCGTGGACGAGGTGGTGACAAAGTCAGTAAGGGTGAGGTTAGCAGGGTGGAGACTAAGGAAGGCGTCACGGGCAGTGGCTAGGCGGTTGGGGAGGCGCGTGGCAAGGAAGTAAAGGGTAGCGCCAAGGGGAGGGGGGGGGGGGGGGGGGGGGGGGGGGGGCAGTGTTGTGAGCTGCATACGACTTCATCACCACTATGCATCAGCTTTGGGATCGGACCCACAAGCTCCTCCTCGACATTCAGCAGCAACAGAAGTGCTAGGCCGATCGCCACCGCAATGACCACACCATCACCGTGGGAGACCGTATTCTACTTGACACCCGCAATTTCAACAATAGCCTTCTCCCATCCAAACTGTGATCTCGCTTCTACTAGCCCTTCCTCGTTGAAGCACAGGTCACTACTCCTTCCATTTCCAACTTCCGAAGCCCTACAGAGACCCCAACACGATCTTCACTGGATGGCAACCGCCGCCGCCGCCGCCCGTCCTCGTCCATGATGAACCTGATTACGAGGTCAAGTCTCTGAATGCACACTGCCGTCGTCGGAATGACACCTTGGAACTTCTCATCTGCTGGAAGGATTATTATCCTTTTGAGGATAGTTGGGTCCCTGAATCTGATATGGGTAACGCTCGTCGTCCTCTTCGCGACTACCTTGTCAAGCAGGGTGTTCCTTCTACCATGCAGATTTGAGGGGGGGAAATGTGAGAGTACGATCCCATTACACTTCTTTCTCATTTCCATATTTCTACTCTATCTTATTCTTCTATTTATTCTGATTTATTTTGTCTTTATCTCATCTCCTTTGGTTTTCTATTCTTCATTTTCCATTATCCTTGGGTTTATCCTAAAATTATCATTATATCACCGACTAGGCTCGGGATGTACTGGCGCGCTATATCTAGTGGGATCCG
Source organism: Closterium sp. NIES-67 (assembly GCA_027943415.1). Classification (NCBI taxonomy): domain Eukaryota; kingdom Viridiplantae; phylum Streptophyta; class Zygnematophyceae; order Desmidiales; family Closteriaceae; genus Closterium; species Closterium sp. NIES-67. Next base: position 50,390 of record BQMB01000301.1, on the reverse strand, counting down.
GCCGTAATCCCTTAAAGCAAATAGCCTCGCGTGGCTATACATAGGGTGATTCTATTTCTAGAAGGGTCTATTCCCCTTGGATAGGATAAATCCGGTTACTTGATGTACCTTGGAAGTATAAAAGCACCTTGTATCGATCGATAGTGCAAATTTTCCTCGACCAATTCGATCCTGTAACAGACTCATCCTCTATTGTGATCGGACGGCCGGTTGCGCTCCCAGTTCTAGCTCAATCTTGTGATCGTGTAGTCGTTCAGATGGTACACTGGGCTGTAGGTTGTTGGGAAAAATCTTCTCGAATTTGCCCTCATCAGTAGGGGGCCCGACTGCTACTGATGCTGCTCATTTCCAAGATTCCTTCCGTCGTTAGCTCCCGATTTCTGCAACTCCAGACACCGCGTGATGTGCCTCGGCTGGCCACATTTATAACACCTGCTAGAGAATCTGTTATCTGACGGTGCCGCCGCGCCATTGATGGATGGGTAAATGTTCTTCCCTTGAAAACGGCGTAACTCACTGAAATTCGTCCTCGGCCATACACTGTTCTCGTCCCATGCCTCTGCGACCTGCTGCACCTCCAAGAATTTCTCCGGGCGGCGCATGCGAATTTCGCGCTGGACCTCCTACTTCAGCCCTAGGATGTATCGACACATTTTTTCCGTGTCATGTAGGTCGTCGATTTCGTCGCAGGTGGCGAGGAAGGATGACGTGTACTCTAGCACAGAGCCCATTTGACGCAACCTGTGCAGCTTCACACGAGCGTTTTCGCATGCGGATACATGCTCGAAACGCCTGCAAAGCAGTGCATCCCACTGTTGCAGGTAAGGATCTCGGTCACACCAAATAAGGATCCTGTAGAAGTCGAAGCCAATCGTTGCTCCCGTCCATCACCTGTTGCCGGTCTGCCAGAGTCCCTCATGACGTCACGCACTGTCGCCACCAACTTAATGCAGGCCCGCGTTATAAAGACACCGCCAACTTGACGCGTGCCTCATCGTCGTTGATAAGAACAGTTCCATGGCAAACAGCCATCCACTCAGCGTGGTGTGCTTCTCCAATGGGTTGAACGGCAGGCCATTGCACGTTTTATCTCATGACTGCCCGTCGCTCGCTCTTACTGTCGTCACGTATCGCTGATGTCACCTGCGGTTTATGCGCGCTCGCACGATCTTCGTCCACGATAACAAGCAACTCCTGACGTGTCACATTACGTGCCTGGCAAAGGCTCACGTTCTCCTCTTTCAACGGGGCGAGCTCCAGGGCCATGGCCTCCATCTTCGCCATCATATTGCCGACCTTCGTCGTCAGCACTCACGCGGTTGCTGCCGCCTCTGACAACTCAGCTATTTGCTCGGGAGTCATATTTCTAGTACTACGGCGAAGAGGGCTATTGACCATGAATTACACTAAGAGCGTGTTCTTACGAGCCTCTTCCCAGGCAACCTCTTCCCAGACTTACGCGCGACCTTGATAGCGTGTTCCCAGGACCCCTTTTTGGAATAATCCCGTTTCATATTTGCGCTCCAACACTCTCAACTACATAAAAACAGCTGGCGTCGAAAATTTATTGTGCAAATTCGCGCTTGTCTGAAAATATGTTCGTCTGAAAAGAGGTTTTAAAACACGCCCCTGAATCCCGAAAAGTTGAATCTCACTTCGCACTTCGCGGAACCGCACTGAAACATTTCGCGACAAAATTTGCGACATTGTAGCACGCGAGTTTGGGAAGAGGTTGCTTGGGAAGAGGCTGGTAGGAATACGCTCTAACTAGCTAACGCCACTAAAGACAATACGGGCACCTACAGCGTTAGAGACGTGGAGCGCACACGACAAATTCGGCGGAACTGAAGAAGTTGTTGCACGACCGTTGGACGGCTACTATCTCCTAACGTGCGAGGTCCCTATAAAAACGACCTCACTACGGAAGCCTAAATGGGTAGGAACGTAGCTCTAATACCAGCTGTTATGATAATTTCTGGATAGGAGTCGAGTAATACAAGTGTCGAGTAAAAATGTGTCGAGTAAAAGTGAGGTCGTGATAAAAGTGTCGAGTAAAAATGAAGCATAGGTCTAAATACAAGCACAGCTAACCTACCAAGGAAGCCTCGAGGAAGGTCACGAAACGCACGTGAGGTGGGGGCCGTTCGCCGGCCAATTTTACAGTGGCACGGAGAGGAAGGGCTGGCATGCGGAACATAAAACTCATACCACCAAGGTCATGGTATTGAGAGGAGGGGCTTCGGCATGGCGCGCAGAGCTGGTTGTCAAGAAGCTAGGCTAGATAGGAATAGGAGGAGCCATGAATATGGCATGAGATTAGATCTAGGAGGTAGGAAAGTGTAGAGAGAGAAGAGAGTCTCGACTAGAAGAGAATGAGGTACAAGAAGGGGGTTATCCCCTCTATAGTAGGATGCAGTTAGTAGCATAACTACCAAGCCTACAATTATATAAAATTTAATTTTCACACACCCCTAGGCTTGGTAGTCACAAGCCCACCCAACACCCACACACCCTCTAATCCCGTACACCCTCATGCTCGTGAGCAGCCGGGTATCGACCCCTCGTGCTAGGCGATGACACCCCCGGACGAGAGGCAGCTGGCGGCATCTGGGCGGCCTCAATGACGACAGCGGCGGAGCTCGTGCTCAAGGCGGCTGCGTCGATGAAGGCAGGCGGCGACTGCAGCGGCTGAGGGCTCTCGGCGGTGTGGCACGACCCGGCGACAACCGAGCCGAAGACAGCAGCTGCGGCAGGAGGAAGAGGAGACGCAAGGAGAAGGGGTGGGGTGGGGAGGAGGGGCGAATTTTCAAATCTTCAGCGCGACGCCAGGACTGGCGCAGCGCTTACTGGCGGGCAGGCGGACTGCAAGTCCAGCGACTGCAGCCCGACGACAGCTGCTGCAGCCCGACGCCACTGTCACGGCACCGATACGACGCCTCCACAGCGTGGCGTCGGAGCCGCGGCTGCTCGTCGGAGCGAAGACAGCAGCGCACAGAAGCCGTCGCGGCATTTTGAAAAACAAGAATGTGCCACGGCGGTAGGAAGTCGGAAGGCCGCGATGGCGGCGAACTAAAAACGAATACGCAGCGGAAGCGTAGTGAGCAGGCCCGGGACGGGCGGCCTGCTCTGAAACCATGTCAAGAAGCTACCGTAATCCCCCGTATATAACACCCGCCGAAATAGTCACTCCGCGGGTGGTTTATGCGGCGGAGAGCTTATGATAGGGTGAATTTAGGAGAGCACCCGCTTTTCGGGGGTTGCATTTTACATAACACCCTCCTCGTTTTATGCAGCAAAGAACAGTATTTCCTATCTTTTCAAGTTCAGCTCGATTGAGAAAAAAAAACGAACAGGATGAAAAACGCAATGTCAACTACCATTAGCAGCGAAAAAACGGGCAGAAACATCAACACAGTTTGCAGCGCGAAATCGAAACGTCAGCTAAGGTCGAGACTCGGGAGAATTTAGACCGTCGAAGTCGCGGATTCTGTTGTGATTTGACGGTTAGAATCCTCCCGAGCGAAATCCTCCCGTCGAAGTCGCGGATTCTGTCGCGATCATGACGGTCGTAGGTGCTGCATAACTCAGCATGGATTGGCCAACGTCGATTGGTTCGTGAGTTTCGTTTTAGCGGATGCTGTACCTCGCTAACAGTCGCTCCGCGCATTTTTGAACGCACATGGCCTGAAACACGCAAATTCAAATTGCATTTTACAGAACACATGGGTACTATATTTTTCCGGGCCACTGTTAACACCCAGTCATTTTTTTAGTGAATTTTTATATACATCATAGGGTGTTATATACGGGGGATTACAATAGGCTAGGTAGGAATAGGAGCCATGAATATGGTGTGAGATTAGATCTAGGAGGTAGGAAAGTGTCGAGAGAGAAGAGAGTCTCGACTAGAAGAGAATGAGGTACAAGAAGGGGGTTATCCCCTCTACAGTAGGATGCAGTTAGTAGCTACCAAGCCTACAATAATTATAAAATATAATTTTAATACTGGCCAGTGCACTCGCGTTTAATTGGCCAATTCGAATTGGAATGGTCGGGGATTTTTTTCGTGGAAGGTCCCCACATCTGAAAGTTGTCACTGCACATCGTCGGCAAATTTGTTTTACTCGTTTCTGCAAAGCTTGACCACTGCCATAATTTAACTCGATTGTCTTGACTTCGGGTCCGCGCGGGCACAGATAAAATTATCGAATACGTTCGGCCACGTAACTTCTGTTCGCCCGGGAGACTGTCGCACGTGCTACTCCTCGTGCCCCTTCCCCTTCCCGTTAAAATTACCAGCGAATGGCCCCGTGGTTTGGGGCGCCTCGGGACTCGGAAGTGTTGGATGTGATGCCGCATGTAGGCTTGGTGGTCTCGAACGTAATTCGAACCTGAAATGTCGGGCCGAGCCTGGACTTCCGAAAGTCAGGGCTGTACTCGATGTTAGCAAGGCTCGATAAGGAGAATGGATTTTCCTTACAGTTTTGATGTTGTGTACTTACTTTCCCTAAGGGGCTGTTCTTATGCTCCGGGATCAGCATCAGGCTCGCGTGGAACCGATTTGAAGCGTACTGAAATGTGATTTCAACACTTGCATCGCGCAGTACGGCGTAACTCTGAGCCTGATCCCCGTTCATTAAATGACGCCCTAATACAGTTCTCACTCGTTTTTTCGCGCCTCCTCAATCTCAGCCAAAGGGCCTTTCATGACATACTCTCAGCCAATCAAAGGCTTCCGCGTCGCTGCCCTCGACATCCCACTCCACACCACCCACACCCACACTCCATTCCAGGTGAATTGCAAGATCGCCTTGCCAGTTCAGTTCCAGAATTCACATCTCATCCATTCCCACTCAGTTCCAGACTCTACGCATTGCCCTCAGAATTCACTCTCTCAATTCGCCGAATCGGCCGCATCGTCCGTCGCCGTCTCCCCATGCTGCCTGTACGCGCCCTCTCCGCCGCCTCCCCCGCCTCGCTCGCAGCACGCCACGTGCCAGCAATCCGCACTCCCCGCTCCCCCGCCCCGCTCTCCGATCCGCACCCGTCTAGAAATCCCCCGCTGCACTCTCAGCCGACGCCACTCCGGCGTGCATGTTTTCCCTCGAATCGCCTGCTCGCGCTGCCCGGAGCAAGCGGCAAGTCAACGATACGTGGAATCGGATCGCCAGCAGTGCGATCACTCGCACGAACGGACGGTCACCTCCTCTCTTCCCCTACTGTATCTGCGGCAAGGGGCCCTTCCGCCGTGTCTCCGCGCGCCATCCTGCCCCGCATGGCCGGCGCAACCGAACAGCGCGGATCCTCGGCCGCGGCGACTCTGGCTGCCGCCGCTGCGACAGCGGCGACGTCGCCAGTGCCGTCGCTGGAGGAGCTCCGTGTGGCAGCGGAGGAGCGCGCGGGCGGGCCTTTGGGGCAGCGGGAGCGGCTGTCGAAGGCGACGCAGCGGCTGTTCGGCGCGGCGGAGAGCGACGTGCGCGTGACGCTGTTCCGCGATAACTCCGCGTGGTGCCCGTACTGCGAACGGGTGTGGCTGCAACTGGAGGAGAAACGGATCCCTTACGTGTGAGTTCAGCTGTGTGCGTGCGTGCGTGAATGCGTGCGTGCGTGCGTGCGTGCGTGCGTGCGTGCGTGCGTGCGTGCGTGCGTGCGTGCGTGCGTGCGTGCGTGCGTGTGTGCGTGCGTGCGTGTTTTCATGGTATGGTATGAATGCCATGCATGTCCACCTTCCCTGCCCCACACCCGTCTACGTCGCCCCCCCTTCCCCTCCCTTCCCACCCACCCCCACCCCCACCGTCACCCCACTCTCTCCAATTCTTCCTCACCCCCCAACCCCCCGCGATGACACGGCGCAGGGTGGAGAAGATCAACATGCGGTGCTACGGCCCCAAGCCCGACTGGTTCCTGCAGATGGTACCCTCGGGACTGCTGCCCGTGCTCAAGGTGGGTCTGTGGATCAGGGGCCACGTTTGAGTGTGTGCGTATGTGGTGGGAGGGGAGGTGGGGTGGGGGGTGGGCATGCTTGTGTGTGCGCGTGTGTGTGTGTCTGGGGGCGCGTGCTTGTGTGTGTCTGTGTTTGGCGGAGTGTCTTGTGTGTGTGTGGGGGGGGGGGGGGTGGGTGGGTGGATGGGTGGGTGAGTGTATGTGTGGGGGGGAGGGTGTTGCGCGCGCTTGTGTGTGCGCGCTCGCCCTCGCGAGAGCGTTTGAGTGTGGTTGCTCTGCCCAACTTCCCAGGCTGCGGATCCGGTGCCCTGAGCACCACAGGGTTACTGCCACACCCGCGTGCCTCTCCTACCGCGCCATTGCTGCTCCACGCCTGACCACACTCGAGGCGAGACATAGGGAGATCATCTCACAGTGCACCATGGGATACCACAAGCAAGCCTGCCAATGTCCTCCTGGGCACATGTGGAATTCGGCATGCCAGCTGGGCTCGCTCAAACTGCCACATGTGCTTCTGTGCTGCCTGCAAGCGCGGCCTCGTACCGTTCTCTGCCCACCACCTGCCACTCCCCTCCTCATGTCCATCCTCCCTGTCCCCTTCCCCTTCCGTTCCCCTTCCCTTTCCCTTCCATTACCCTTCCATTACCCTTCCATTGCCCTTCCATTACCCTTCCATTACCCTTCCATTACCCTTCCATTACCCTTCCATTACCCTTCCATTACCCTTCCATTACCCTTCCATTACCCTTCCATTACCCTTCCATTACCCTTCCATTACCCTTCCCCTGCCTTCCCCTTCCCTTCCTGTGCCTCCCATCTCCCGTCCCCTCTCTCACCTGCCCCCCCACCAGCTGGACGACAGGGTGATTACGGAGTCTCTGGACATCATGTTTGTCTTGGAGCGCGCCTTCCCCGATCATACACCGCTGCTGCCGTCCCCATCTGACCGCGCGGCCTCGCAGCGCGTGGAGAAGCTGCTGCGCCTGGAGAGGCAGCTGGCGGGGGCGTGGCTGCAGTGGGCGCGTGTGGGGGACGGAGGGGGCGGACTCATGGGGGGAATGTTTAGGAGGGGAGGGGGAGGCGGAGGGGGAGGGGGGGCGGGACAGCGGATGTTTGAGGAGGCGCTGGATGCTGTTGACTCGGCGCTGCAGGAGGGCGGTGGACCGCTGTTCATGGGGGACCAGGTGATGGGCCGTGGGTGAGATGAGATGGGGTGGGATGGATGCCATAGTGGTGCCTATGGCTGCTCATTTCGGTTGGCCTAACTGGTTTCTGCGTATGTGTATGGGCACTGTGAGGATCCTTGTTGTGGTTCAGCAATCTATCTTGGCTCCACCGCCAGCATGTTCTGCATGCATGAATGCACCACTCTCGTCCACCCCAACTCCTCTTGTCTCGGCTCCCTCCCCTCATCCCTGCACTGCAAGCAACACCAACCAATTTCTCATGAAGGATGCCCTACTCTCCACCAATCAACTCTACCCCTCGTACTTTCCGCAAGCACCCTAACGTCCGCCTTTCTCTTCCCCTTCCCACCTCTCCCCTTGTCCAGCTGCGGTGCACCTCTCCTCATCAACTCCCCGCTCCTTGAGCGACTCTTGACATGCCTCTAACGGATCTCCCCTAAGGCATGTTTTACATGACATCTCCTTTCTCTCTCTCCCCCCCCCCCACACCCCGGCTCCCCCTTCCCCTCTCTCCTCCCTGCAGATGTCCCTGGTGGATGCTGTCTACGCGCCGTTCCTCGAGCGCACAGCCGCCAGCATCCCCTTCTGGAAGGGCCTCACAGTGCGCGGCAACCCGCGCTGGCCTGCGCTCTCCCTCTGGTTCGACGCCATGGACTCGCGCCCCACGTACCTCGCAATGAAGTCCGACGACTTTACCATCACACACACGCTCGAGCCGCAGATCGGCCCCGTGGTTCTCGCAGACGCGGGGGCGGCCCACCGGGATTATATCGAGGGGCGGGATGGGAGCGGGGCGTGGGACCTGCCGCTACAGCCAGAGGTCACGGCGTGGGGGGAGGACGATGGGACGGGCGGGGCGGGGCGGGAGGCGCAGCGGGAGGCGGTGGAGTCGATTATTCTCAACCACGAGTTGTTGGTCTCTTTCTGCCTTAGGGCGCTGAGGGACAAGTCGTTTCCACGTCAGCAGGCGATGCTGATTGGAGGAAGGCCGCGCCTGCAGCCGCCGTCGGATGCTGAGCTTGAGGCTGCCCGGGAGCGGCTGGCGCCAGGTGTCAGCGAGGCGTTGCGCCACGTTGCGCACGCTCTGCTGGAGGGCACAGAAACGTTGGGAGCAGCAGTGCCTGCAGGGGTGCTTGGATCATTAAGTGGGGAGGAGGAGGAGGTGGCGGTATGCGTGGCATATTTGAGGGACAGGGTAGGGGTGCCTAGGGACCTGACATACCCCGCTGCAAGGCAGCTGAGGGCACACCTGCAATGGATGGTGAGGCTGCTGGGCTCCAAGGTGTAGGTCGATCTTGCTGTGCCGTGCTGATTGCCGTAGTGTGTGGGGTGGGGGGGCTTCCTCGCATCAGGTGGAGATGAGATGAGAGTATGGTAGTGCTGAGTTATACTAGTTAGTAAGGCTTCTGATTACCGCAAGTCTATGGTAGTAACTGTTAAATTATATATTTGTATCAGAAAATTGAATGATGGTAAAGTGAGAGTACACACAAATATATCTAAGTTATGTATCCTCTAAGAGGTGACTCTATACAGTCTATACAAACATGACAAATACACATGTTTGACACACCCCCTAGACTGCATAGAGGAATACCCTACAAGCAGCTCAGGGCGGCACTACTAGTCCAACCTCTGAGGCAAGGGTCTGAGCGACCGGTCAGAAGGAGTACAGACAAGGCAAGCACAAGAGCAGGGCGGGGCGGCACTACTAGTCCAGCCACTGGGAGAGGACACAAGTCCAGTCTGAGTATACATATAAAGGACAGTACAAAGTCAAGGTCCTAGCAAGTGAGAGGCTACAGGAACTAGACCAAGCTGTACACAGTGCCGCTGATGATCTTTAGGCGCAAGCGCCTTCGTAAAGATATCAGCCGTGTTGGCACCTGAGGCCAAGTGTACTACGCGAGCCTGACGTCGCTGCTGTAGCTCACGCAGGAGGAAGTACCGCAGCTGAATGTGCTTCGCTCTGCCCTCGAGTCGAGGCTCCTGACACAGGAGGATCATGGCCCTGTTGTCAGCGAACAGGACCGGGGCAGAGCTAGGCCGCTCACCTAAGTCAGTGAGCAAGAAGGTCAGCCAGCGGAGCTCCTGTGCCGCCATGGCACCGGCGTAGATCTCAGCCTCACAGCTGGACTGTGCAACAGACGAGGAGCGAGTAGCTCTCCACGAGACGGCACCTGAGCCAAGGCTGAAGCAGTAGCCCTGGGTAGACCGGAGTGTCTCAGCGTCGTCTGCCCACGAAGCGTCTGTGTGCCCAGTAAGGACCGCTGGCCTGCGTCCTCCTAGCACTAACCCCATGCCCGATGTACTAGCAAGATAACGCAGAACCCTCTTAGCGGCAGACCAGTGCTGCGGTCGGTGTCTGCCTGTGGCCACAAAGCGAGCCAGGATGCTGAGAGGGTATGCGAGATCTGGGCGAGTGCAAGTCATCAGGTACATGAGGCAACCCACCAGCTCTGCGTAGGGGCCGCTGGGCTCTACCAACTCCTCAGGCACTGGAGCGGAGAGCCTGTGGTCTACAGGCAGAGGGGTGGGCTGTGCAGAGGAGAACTGAAGGCTGAACCTCTGAAGGACCTCGCGCACCAAGTGTGACTGAGTCAGGGTGATGGTGCGCGCAGCTCTGTCCCTGGAGATCTGCAAGCCAAGGTAACGGCGCAGCTCTCCAAGGTCAGTGCACGTGTGTCTCTTCAGCAGCTCTGCCTTCACGGAGGCCAGCGCGTCCCTGTCTGCTGTGGCAAAGACCAGGTCGTCGACGTAAACGAGGATGTAGAACGGAGTCTGGCCAGCACGAACGAAGAGTGAAGGGTCTGCAGAAGACGGAAAGAACTGCAGGTCAGCAAGCGTAGCACGCAGAGTGTCGTGCCACTCACGGGGAGCCTGGCGCAGGCCGTAGACGGGGCGCCGCAGGAGCCACTGGGTCCCAGGAGGGAAGGTGCCAGTAAAGCCCGGAGGGCGGCGCAGGTAGACCTGCTCGTGTAGGCTGCCCTGAAGGAAGGCAGTGGAGAAGTCGAGGGAGTGAAGCTCGTAGTCACGCTGAGCAGCTAGGTGTAACAGAACCCGAAGAGTAGTCATCTTCGGGGTCGGAGCGAAAGTCTGGAAGAAGTCCACCCCCTCGCGCTGACTGAAGCCTCTAGCCACATAGCGCGCCTTGAAGACAGGCGGCTCTCCAGGAGGGCGCTTCACCTTGAAGAGCCAGCGGCCATCGACTACGTTCACCCCAGGTGGGGGAACTGCGTCGACGAAGGTGCCGGTGGATCTCCAAGATGCCATCTCCTGCTCCATGGCAGCTATCCACTGCGAGGCCCAGGGTCCCGAAGTCGCCTCAGCGTAAGTGCGAGGGGTCGGGATGTCGAAAGCGTCTGGGTCACCCTCAGGGACTAGCAGCATGGAACAGAGATGGGGAGCAGCCTCGGAGAGGAAAGCAAGCTCGAACTGGCGGTCCTCCAGGACGTCACTGCCAAGGGCAGGAGCACCCCCGACAGACGGAGGACAGGCAGGGTCAGAGACCAGAGCGGTGGCGTAGTCAAGGCGGCGGGTAGAGGCGAAGTCAGCGACAGCAGCGACAAGAGCGTCAAGGCACGAGACTGGAACAGACGGGTCGGTAACGAGAGAGGCAAGGACCCGAGGAACGAGAGGACGAGCGGCACGAAGGTAGTCGGACAGCGGGGGGGGCGCAACAACAAGGGAGGACGGAGGAGGCGACGGCAGAAGGGGAGGACGAGACGCGTGTGAACGAAGCAACATAGGGTGGGAGCGCAGGACAGGCGAGGCAGGACGAGCACGGGAGGGACGGTGAGACCAGACGTGCGATGGAGGAGTCGGGTCAGGAGACAGGGGAGGGGACACAGGAGGGGAACGAGGGGGGAGACGGGCCGGGGACGAGTCCGGCGGAGGGAAAACAGGGCCGTAGACAGGAAGAGGAGGAGACGGTCGGGGAGGAACCGACGCAGGGTCGGGGGACGGAAGGCCGAGCAGGCGAAGGGCGGACACCGGCGGGGACTGCTGCTGCGGCGGCACAACGGCGACACCTGGACCGCAAGCTGCTCCTCGGCTACCACCGGCACTCTCCACACCCGCACCCCCAGAGGGACCACCCTCAGGGCGACCGGGACGAGCACCCCCAGAGTCAGCGAACGGGGGCTGCGACTGCGGCGGCGGCGGCGACGGCGACGGCTGCAGAGGCGGCAGGGGCGGCGGAGGAGGGGACTGGGGAGGGGACACCTGGGGAGGGGCGGCCGGCGAGGACTGCACCGGAGGGCCACCAGAGTCAGAAGACTCCTCAACCGGGTCCACGGACGGAAGGGGGGTGACATGGGAGACACCAGAGGGGGCGGGACGGGGAGGAGGAGGAAGAGGGGCAGGGACTACCGGGGAAGGGGTGACCAGGAACAGGGGGGGGGTAACCGGGGGACCACGGTGGGGGAAGCGGCGGTAGTAGGAGACGGACTCGTCAAAGGTGACGTCACGAGAGTGAAAGAAGCGGTGAGACGGCGGGTGGTAAAAGTGCCAGTCGGACGCGTCAAGGGGAAAACCGAGGAAGACGCAGGGAAGGGTGCGGGCAGTGAGCTTGTCCGTGCCGGAGGCACGGACGTGAGCAAGGCAGCCCCAGACGTGGAACGCAGACGCGTCACCAGGAGACCCAGTCCAAAGACGGGTCGGCGAAACCTGCGGCTGCTGAGGGTGCGGCCACAGGTTAAGCTGGTGAGAAGCGTAGCGCACAGCGAACGGCCACAGAAAATGGGGTGCACCGGCATGGACCATGGAGGTGCGAGCGACCTCCATGACCAAGCCGATGCGTCGCTCAGCGACCCCATTCTGCTGTGGGGAGTCCGGTAGGGTGAACGTCTGGGTGATGCCCTCCGCACGACAAAAGCGACCAAGGACACCTGAGGCAAACTCGCCACCACGGTCTGAGTGAAGACGCAAGACAGGGAGACCGCGGTGGACACGCGCAGAGACAAGCCAGGGGATGAGGGCGCCAGGCACGTCGGCCTTGCGCTCCAGGGGAAAGACTGTGGTGTAACGAGTGAAGTCGTCGACAAGCACAAGGAAGTAGCGCTCGCGACGCGGCCCAGGGACGGGGGCGGGGCCCCAGACGTCCAGGTGCAGGGTCTGCAGCGGCGCGACGGTAGGGGGGAACGAGGAGGAGTGAGGGGCACGGCGAAGCCGACCCTCGACACAAGGCGTGCAAGGTGGAGCTGGGGAGGAGGGAAACGCGGGGAGTGAACCTGGGAGACCAAGGACAAGGCCGTGCTGGGACATGTGACGCAGACGCGGGAGCGCAGGGTGACCTAGGCGGTGGTGCCACAGGAGGGTCGGGTGAGTGAGGGAGCGACAGGAGCAGGCAGCAGCAACCTGGGTAGACACAGCCACCTGAGGGGGCGCTCCAGCCGGGGGGGGCACGGTGTCCAGAGTGAACAGGCCGGACACCGGGTCCCGGGGGAACGTGGACAGGGGGGCACCAGTGGCGGCCTCGGTACAGACAGCATACCGCTCGTGACCAGGGAACGTAGTGGTGACGCCAAGGTCCTGGAGGCAGCCGACACCGACTAGGTTCCTGGAGAACGAGGGGATATGCAGACCTGTAAGAGAGCCCGAAGGAACCGCCGGACAGGGAAGGGTGGTGGAACTGCGGGCGACTACCGGACCGCCGGAGGGGTCAGCAAGAGAAACGGCAGCAGGAACAGGAAGCGGCGTCAGGGTGGTGGAGTCGCGGAAGAAACACCGAGAGGCGCCAGAGTCCAAGGTGAAGGAAAGCGAAGCCGAGGGGTCTGGCGACGGAACGACGGCAGAAGCACCAAGACTACACAAAGCAGGGGATCCTACGCCTGACGCAGCAGGGGGGGCTAAGCTAGGCACACCTACACTAGGCAACAGTGAGTAATAAGTCGGAAGCACACTAGAGTCATCAGCACACATCACATGCAGAGCAGAAACAATGGCATCCATGTCCATATCAAAGATCTGAATCTGACGACTAAGCAAACTGTGCCAGTCCGGGAGGTCTGGCGACGGACCGAAACGCTGACGAAAGAGGTCGTCCAGGCGACGAAAGCAGCGGGGAGTGGAGTGACCGATCTTACCGCAAACGAAACCGCGGCGAGGACCGGTCTGGATCTGGTACTGACAACGCCCGCCGGCAGAGCCACCATGCGGCACACCACCACGCGTTCGTCCACCGCCAGCGCCGGGCCACCCTGGCGGGAGAACACTCGTCTGCCGCGTCTGCGACGGCTGCTGCGGCTGCGGCGAAGGCTGCGACTGCGGCGGCTGCTGCGGCTGCTGCAACTGCAGGGGCGGCGACTCAGCTGGACTGGGCAGGGTCCCCTCGTCCGCTCCAGCACCAGGCGACCCGACCCCACCACTACCCCCGCCCGCACCCCCGCCGCCCCCTCCGCCGCGCCCAGCCTTGGGGCGGCGGCCCTTCCCAGAACGGGCCTGCGCTGCAGCAGCAGTCTCAGCCACTGCGGCAGAGCCGTCGGAGAAGGTACACTGAGCGGGGGCACAACCCTGAAAGATAGGGACCGGCACGACACCGCTCGCCTGGGCGATGGAGCGGTGACGGGTCTCTATCACAGTCAGGGTGTCGACAAAGTCAGTGAGGGTGAGGTCTGCGGGGTGAACACTAAGGAAGCGGTCGCGGGCGACAGCAAGGCGGTCAGGGAGGCGGGTGGCAAGCAGGTAGAGGGTAGAGGTAATGGGCGGCTGGTGGGCTCTAAGCTGTGCGTCAGTGCATGCGGCGCGCCAGGTCTCCTCTATCGAGCGCAGGTGGGCAGCGAGGTCAGAGACAGTGGGGAACAAAGCAAGGTCAGGAAAGAGCAGCGGGAGGATCAGGCGACCCACCGAGGCAGCCGGAGGGGTGGAATAGCGCTTGATGACAGCATCTAAGTATGCCTGAGCAGTAGTGAGGGACCTAAAGCGAGGACGCTCGGACGGGGGGAGGGCGTTGCTAATGGCAAGCTGGGCGACATCATCGCGAGAAAGCCAGACAGAGCGCGCACGGGCAGTGGCAGCAGTAGACTCACGCTCAGTGGGTGTGGGGTCAGCGGGCAGAATAGCAGGAGGGTCTGGGCAGGGGAGCGTACCGTCAAGGTGTGCGGAAAGCGGTTCACCATCCTGCCGCTGGCCAGTGAGTTGGCGGCGGAGGTCGGCAAGCCACGCCTCGAACTCTAGGGGCTGACCTTCAGCGTCGAAGCGAAGCTCCGCCGCCATCAGGAACAGTCCAGTGCTGTGCAGGGCGGTGCAGTGCGGTGCAGTGCGGTGCAGTGCGATACAGTGCGGTACAGTGCGGTGCAGTGCGGTGCAGTGCGGTGCAGTGCGGTACAGGGCGGTGCAGTGCGGTGCAGTGCGGTGCAGGGCGGCACGGAGCAGGGCGGGATGGGGGGGGGGGGGGGGGGGGGGGGGGGGGGGGGGGAACCGTACCAGTGAGGAGGACGGGGCCGGGGCTGGCCCGACGGGGCCGGGCGGGCGCGACGGGGCCGGGCTGATGCGACAGGGCCGGGACAGGGCGACGGGGCCGAGCGGGCGCGACGGGGCCGGGCTGGGGCGACGGGGCCGGGCGAGTGCGGCAGGGCCGGGCCCGTGCGACGGGGCCGGGCGAGCGGGACGGCGGCCGGGCTGGTGCGACGGGGCCGGGCGGCTGTGACGGGGCCGGGCAGGGTGCGACGGGGCCGGGCGGGTGCGACGGGGCCGGCCGGCTGCGACGGGACCGGGCGAGCGCGAAGGGCCGGGCAGGGTGCGACGGCGCCGGGCGGGCGCGACGGGGCCGGGCGGCGGCGACGGCGCCGGGCGGGCGCGACGTGGCCGGGCGGCGGCGACGGCGCCGGGCGGGCACGAAGGGGCCGGGCGGCGGCGACGGGTACGACGCGGCCCAGGAGGGGCGCTACGGGGCCCAGGAGGGGCACGACGGGGGGCCCAGGAGAGGCGCTACGAGGCCCAGGAGGGGCGCTACGGGGCCTGGGAGGGGCGCGACGGGGCCTGGGAGGGGCGCGACGGGGCCCAGGAGGGGCGCTACAGGGCCCAAGGAGGGCGCGACGGGGCCCAGGAGGGGCGCTACGGGGCCCAGGAGGGGCGCGACGGGGCCCAGGAGGGGCGCTACGGAGCCCAGGAGGGGCGCGACAGAGCCCAGGAGGGGCGCTACGGGGCCTGGAAGGAGCGCGACGGGGCCCAGGAGGGGCGCGACAGAGCCCAGGAGGGGCGCGACGAGGCCTGGGAGGATCGCGACTGGGCCCAGGAGGGGCGCTAGGGGGCCTGGGAGGAGCGCGACGGGGCCTGGGAGGGGCGCGACGGGGCCTGGGAGGGCGTTACAGGGCCCAGGAGGGGCGCTACGAAGCCCAGGAGGGGCGCGACGAGGCCCAGGAGGGGCGCTACGGGGCCCAGGAGGGGCGCGACGGGGCGCTACGGGGCCTGGGAGGAGCGCGACGGGGCCCAGGAGGGGCGCTAGAGGGCCTGGGAGGGGCGCGACGGGGCCTGGGAGGGCGGTACAGGGCCCAGGAGGGGCGCTACGAGGCCTAGGAGGGGCGCTACGGGGCCTGGGAGGAGCGCGATGGGGCCCAGGAGGGGCGCTAGGGGGCCTGGGAGGAGCGCGACGGGGCCCAGGAGGGGCGCTAGGGGGCATGAGCGGAAGCGGTAGGTGGGGGGGGGGGGATCCTACCTACGCGTGATACCATATCAGAAAATTGAATGAATGTAAAGTGAGAGTACACACAAATATATCTAAGTTTTGTATCCTCTAAGAGGTGACTCTATACAGTCTATACAAACATGACAAATACACATGTTTGACAATTTGTTGTATAGTTGTAGGCTTGGTATTTGTTACTGAAACTAACTGTAGAGGGTAAAACACCCCTCCTTGTATCCCTCTCCTATTCTCGGACTCTCTTTTGTCGTCAACTTTCTCCTAGCTAAACCCTCACGCCATTTCATGGCTTCCTAGCTAACTACATAGTTCTCGTGACATGGTAACAATGCAGGTTGCCCTTCCTGGGCCTGCTCCCCACGCTTCCGCCGCATGCTCGTTTCTTTTCTGTCGTCGTTTTCTTGCCGTCGTGGCGGCCTTTCCGAGCTGCCATGGCGGCTTCGTGGTGCTGCCGTCGCAGCTCCGACGAGTCGCCGCAGCATCGACACCGCGCTGCCAAAGTCAAACGACAGGTGGCAGCGTCAAACTACGCGAGCTACAGTGACGTCGTATCGGCCGCGGAGCGCTTCGACATGGTCAACGCCGGAACACGATGGACGCACGTCGGCAGTACGCGACAGGGCGACCGCTCGGCTCACCCCACGTTCGCCGACCCGATGGAAGTCAATAGATTCGAAGGGCGGCCACGTCCGAAAAACACCAACTACACGTGTGATTTTTGCGGGGTGCCGGGTCATCGAATCTTCGACTGCAACAAAATGAAAACCGTACGTGCAGACTATCGGGCACGCAACAGTGGCGGAATTCCTTCGGCCAATCAGAAGCAAAAAAACGGGACTCGCCACTAATTGCGGATCTAGCTGGCGAAAATAAAAAGATCCGGAAGCGGCCGCGGGATTCCGAGAAAATCAACTTCGACGAAGCTAATTCGACGCGAGAAGGAGGAAATGATGGGGAAAAATCTCCACCCCACGACCAGTCTTCGCCAGGGAAAATCGCCGAGGAAAAATACGACTCCGCGAAAAAAGACTCTGCCGAGACAGGGAAACTCCTTGAGGACCCAAGAAATTATAAGGATTCGTTAAAGTTATCTTACAAAGATGCTTTAATGAAAACTTATGATTTTCGAGGAGCTAGAGCCTTGGAGAAATTTCGGGAGGGACTCCAAAAGAAGCAGACAGTTGTGGAGATTATACTGGTACCGGACAACTTGGGGACCAAATTAAGGAGTGTGGAAAGAAGCCGTCCTTTCCACGGAGTCAACGTCCTCTCCCGACACCAGCCCACAACGACCACCCGTTCCCCAGGAAAGACGTCGGTGTAGCTGAAGCAGCTCAAGAGGAAGCTGGGGGTCTACAAGAAGCTGCACAAACCCCAAATTCCTTCTCCTACGGATGCATCCAGTTCTTCGGCATCAATGACGCGCACAGTCGTCAAGGAAACTCCGGGCCCTGGAGAAGAGCCGTTCTCCAAGCAGCCTCGGCCAGCTGCTAGCTCAGGAGTAGATAGCAACACAAAGGTGTGTACGGAATATTGGGATGTACCCTATGAACCAATCAATGAGACTATCTTTGGGTACTCCGAACAACGCCTGCCCCTCGTGCTCGAGGTCATCTGCAAAGGACGACGCCTCCAAGCACTCGTGGACAGCGGAGCATCACACACCGTCTGCAACAAAGCAGTAATCGACCGACTTCGGGAAGAGTACAAGCCATCAGGATTCTTTGCAACGAAGGTGGACGGCAGCAAGTTACCAGTATACGGCTAAGCAGTGCTACACCTACAAATCGGGCCACTGCGCTGGAGACCTGCTCTCCCCATCACCAACATAAAAGGGCTTGACCTGATCTTCGCGCGAGACTTCCTGAAAAGATTCAACCCCGAGATCAACTGGGTGAACCGCACCGCAAACATCTACAACAATGAACGGAGAGTACAGCTACCCAACTGGGATGATACAGGAGATATCCCAGTGGAGACACTTGCCAGATTCGAGAAGGACGTGAAGCGAACCGATACCGGGTTCCTGGCGATAGCAACAGATGTGGAGAACGACGGAGAGAAAGCCTCGGAACCTCCACAAAAAATCAAGGACTTACTGAAGGAGTTCCAAGACATTCTTCTTGACGATCTTCCAAACGAGCTACCGCCATACCGAACACATCAACACGAGATCGTGGAGGAACCGGGTTCGAAGCCGACCTTCCGAGCACCATACCGGCTCAGCCCTACGGAGCTGACCGACATGAAAAAACAGATCGAGTATCTCCTAGCCAAAGGACTCATCCGACCATCCACTTCGCCATACGGTGCCCCAGTACTCTTTACACCGAAACCGGACGGAAGCCTGCGCATGTGCATCGACTACCGAGCTCTTAACAAGCAGACCATCAAGAAAAAATATCCGATACCGCGAATCGATGACCTGCTTGACCAGCTTCGGGGAGCTACGGTATTTTCCAAACTAGATCTGCGGTCCGGATACTAGCAGATACGGATGACGGATGTGAGAGTACGACCCCGTTACACCAATTTCCCTTTTCCATATTTCCTTTCTATTTCATTCCTCTTTTTATCCTGATTCATTTGGTCTTTATCTCATCTCATTTGGTTTCCTATTCCTCATTTTCCATTATCCTTTGGTTTATCCTGTCATTATAATTATATCACCGACCATGCTCGGGATGTACTGGCGCGCTATATCTAGCGTAATCCTGCCGTAATCCCTTAAAGCCAATAACCTCGCGTGGCTATACGCATGGTGATTCTATTTCTAGAAGGGTCTATTCCCTTAGGATAAGATAAACCTGGTTACCTGATGTACTCTGGAAGTATAAAACACCTTGTACTGAATGATAGTGCAACATTGAGCAAACCTTTCCTCGACACATTCGATCCTGTGACACTTGGTAATCAGAGCCAAGGTTTCAGCTCAACGCTTAACCGCTGGGCCCCCAGGAGCACGCGGAGGATGGAGTCGAAACTTCAATTCCTGTAAGTACAATGCATGTTCATTTATGTTTCGACCAACCTCTCGCATTTGCACCTGGGGTCCCCTTCGAAGGCGAGACTCCTCGCCGACCGTTCGATGGACTGCATCGACGGAGCCGATTTTTTCGCGGGGGCAAACGGCCTGGACCTCGCGAACGCGTCACTTCTGGCGGAACACTCCCTGCGACATTCCGAGGAGTTCGCAGTTCGCGACGACACTTGGAGTTGCGCGGAAATCTGCGGAGCTGCGAACGACGACATCCGTCCGATGGAGATTCGACGCTTCAGATCGACCGAGACGAAAACGAAATCCTGCTGAGCGAGTTCGAGTTTCAGCGCGACTGGGAACGGGACCTCGTAAGCCGCGATGTTTTTCGGAGCGTCCGATCGTTTGACAGCCGACATCGACGACCGAGAATTGCTGCAGGAAACGAGTGAACCCGTGCCCTGAAAGCTGCTGAACGCGTCTCAGGAATACCTTCAGATCGCTTGGAGTTTGGACCGTCGGATCAACCTCTTCTTCAACGGACGAGATGGAGCGCGACTTCTGCACGAAGGGAGAATGACGCGCAGAACCAGAAATTGGCCGCCTTCAACATCGTTGACAACATTTGGACAACCAAATTCGGACTCCTCTATTTGGTGACGAATATGGTGCGCAAAACATCTGCGGAGTCAGAAATCTGCCCAAAAATTACCTACTTGGTAATAGCTGCAAGCAGAAAATTGACACGAGAACGTGGATCGTCGGATCGGTGCGGAATCAACGGCACGAATGCAGCGGAGACTACACTATTGGAAAACATCACAATGGAGACAATATTCGTGACCAGCGACTGCACAATCGACACATCTTCTGACTAGTGTCGACAACGATCGATTTATTTTGACGAAGTCATCTTCGTTAAAAATAGATCGACGTCAACACAGCGGATTTTCACCCAGGAAAAACAATGGAGCTGCGTGAAGACATGTTCTCCATCCATGAGATACTTCATCTCATAAATTTGATCGACAACCTATGGGATTGCAGAGAAGTAGCCGTTTTCTCTTGCAACATTCCCAACATCAAGTTGCTGCGAAGGAGCAGATTTCGCACGCAACGACGACGCACTGAACCCGTCTCGTCAAGGCCAGCGAGCTACTACTTTGTAACAGGAGCTGAACGATTCGTCTTCATCAAGAATCTCAGCCATCCGAGGTGATTGATTGGAGCAGTCTCAACATCGACCTCACAAGGCGACACACCAATCATGCGTCGCGCTTCCAAGTGTTAATGACCTGCGTGGATATTTTCCGTGCACGTCACGATGCTTGACAGATTGAGGAGTAATTAACCTCTAAATCCGGCAAGTACTCGTTCACTAGCGACCCTACGGCACATGCGTTGGAGGCGATTCTACCAGAAGCCGAAGCGTTACAAGCACCAACGTAACTTCGACGATGCAGGAGAACGTCAAGCAACACGAGGTGTCAACAAATGAGGGAGATGCGGACTACTACAACACGATCACGCGCTCTACCGACTGTACATCGGAGGCACGGATGAGTATACCAGGAATTGCTACCCGTGGATACATTGAGGGGAGAAGCAAATTTCTCTTCACACCCTCAAATGAAGCAATCACCGGCAGCAATGGAGCAACACATGTGTACTAATGTGCACGTGTTCCTGGTAGTTACGCCTGTTACACCTATCAGGAACACTCTATTGGAAAGAGGGAGTTGATGGATTCTCCTTGAACCGGTACGAGTTAAGAGAATTCTCTGCAGCAGCTGCCGCCGTCGCCATCGTCGCAACCGCCGCCGCCACAGCAGCAGAAGACTCGACACAACAGTTATATCCAAACCCTGATGGATGATTCTCCGCTCAATGGAGATAATGCTGGATTATATTCCAGTGGATCGTTAAGACCTGGCCAGGCACAGTCCTATGATTTCCAGCTAGTGGGAAGGAGATACCACTATGCGAGGGAACATCATGGCAATGCCATATACCCTCAAGAGCAGAAGATATTTGCTCTTATGAGGATAGGAGGACCGCGGTACTCTACCGGTATACATGTCCTCATGGCCTATGGCTTTCCTTAAAGTCATAAAACCTGCATCACAACCAATCCATCACCAGCACCAACTCCACGGAAGCAGATAGGCGTGAAATGGAGCGCCGACGCCACTCCGGACAGTGGACTCCGCGTATCTCCAACAACACCCCTGTTTGCCGAAATGGAGCAGACTTCAACAGTAATGCTGAGTAGCTGAGACATCTTCGACATCATCGCTACTTCAAGGACAGTAACAGAATGAGACAACACATGATGGCACCATAAGACCTATCCCAATATGTGCGCCAGACACCGATGCCTACCGATGGCCTCCGTGCTAAACTGGACGTGCATAAGGTCATACTAGATTGGCATTCAGCAATGCTCATTTGGAAACAGGAGAGGATTACTTGGGAATACCCGTAACGTTCCCATATATCCTAACCCATCACCAGAGGATATCTACGCAGCTGAGATTCCTTGCTTGAGCAACCACCGAGGGAAACTACTTTGGCGCCGATTCTGGAAATTACCAGCTCCGCGTTTATGGTACCAACCCCTCGCATGGTTCTGAGCACAAGGGATACGCTGAGCAGCACTTCGCATGCGCTGTTGTACTCAAGGCAATGTGAGTAGCAAACCGCGTGGTGGACAGGATTACTACTAGTGATTCTGCTCTCCATTCCGCAGCAATACGATGCTGAGTGGGTACGACTCGCGACAACAATACGGCATGGACCAGCATTCGACAGAAGCAGTACTATGACACGACTGCCATACCACCAACACTTGGTGATCTTCAGGCGTGGACGAGATGCGAGTGATCTTCAGGCATGCACAGAACAGACAACATAGCCACTCATCTGCACGTTACACCACACTGTTCCATCCGCGTACCACCTACAGTTGCAACCCGTTCACACCACAATAACCGCCAAATCCATTTCATCACCGTTGTCCATCAGCTCTAACACCGGACACGCCACTTGGACATCCAACAGCAGCAGAAGCACCTGGCCACTCATCACCACAGTTATCCACACCGTAATTTCGACATCAGCCATCTTCCATCCAAGCTTCAACCTTGCTTCTGCGGGTCTATCATCGTTGAAGCAAGGGCCACTTCAGTCAACTTCCGCTTCCACCTACCAGCCACTTGGAAGATCCATAACGCCTTCCATACCAGCTTCTTAAACCATATCAAGACCAAACACGCCCTACACCGAATGCCAACCAGCGTCGTCGCCTGTGTTCATCCACGCCATGGGACAACTACGTGCTCGGACACCGTCATCGTTAGACTGGCACTCTGGAGCTTCTTCTTTGCTGGAAGGATTTTTTATCCTTCTGACGCTGTGTCTCTGAATTCGACATGGGTAACGCCCGTCGTCCTCTTCGCGACTACCTTGTCAAGCAGGGTGTTACTTCTACCACCCAGCTTTGAGGGGGGGAAGTGTGAGAGTACGACCCCGTTACACCAATTTCCCTTTTCCATATTTCCTTACTATTTCATTCCTCTTATTATCCCGATTCATTTGGTCTTTATCTCATCTCATTTGGTTTCCTATTCCTCATTTTCCATTATCCTTTGGTTTATCCTGTCATTATAATTATATCACTAACCAGGCTCGGGACAGCGGACAACTCTATCCACAAAACTGCTTCCGAACTCGGTACGGATCATACGAGCATTTGGTAATACCGTTCGGACTCACCAACGCACCGGCAACGTTTCAAGCCGAAATGAACCACATTCTACGACCACTTTTGGACGAGTGCGTGGTGGTATACCTGGACAACATCCTCATCTACTCACGCGACACGAAGCAGCACATCGAGCACCTACGACGCGTCTTCGAAATTCTTCGACGAGAACGGTTCTACGTCAAACTGTCCAAGAGCGAATTCGCCCTTGAGAAGGTCCAGTTCCTAGGACACCTGGTGAGCGCTCAAGGAGTTCACGTCGACCCAAAGAAAATTGAAGCTGTACGTACGTGGAAGACACTCGAGAACGTGAAGGAGTTGCAGCAGTTCCTAGGCTTCGCTAATTATTACAACAGGTTCGTGCCACAGTATGCGAAACTCGCAGCACCCCTCACGAATCTGCTGAAGAAGAACACGCCCTATAAATGGGAACCAAAGCACCAGGAAGCTGTGGAGCAGCTGAAACAAGCACTCACGTCCGCACCGGTACTCATCTTGCCAGATCCCGAACGCGACTACGTAATCGAAGCTGACGCCAACGACCAGGCAGTGGGGACAGTCTTAATGCAAGACCAGGGGAATGGACTACAACCAATCGCCTACCTCAGCAAGAAACTGATATGAACAACCGTCCTCGCCTACATGGAGCAGAACTAAACTACCCGATACACGACAAAGAGGCCCTTGCCATCGTCATCGCCTTCAAAGCGTGGAGCTGTTATCTCGAAGGACGAAGAACAACCGTCTACACTGACCACTGCAGCCTGAAATACTTGAAGACACAACCCAACCTTTCCAGGCGGCAGGTCCGGTGGATCGACTTCCTCGAGACACACTTCCACTACGACATCGTGTACAAGCCCGGCCACAAAAACAAAGCAGACGCTCTTAGCCGGCCTGCACACTTTGCCGCCATTCAGATTGAAGGGATGAATCCACTACTCAAGGGACTCTTCACACACGGGTACGCCATCGACCCCGAAATCCCCTTGGCGGAAAAAGCGACATTTGCTACAGTGGGACAGTGACATCGCATACCGGAAAGGATCAACGAAAATCTGGGTACCCAATTACCCTCCTTTGTGCCAGTTACTACTCGAAGAATACCACGACGTCCTGTATGCCGGACACTTCGGTAGCAACAAGACGCTTACCGGTATCGCCAAACACTACTACTGGCCCCACATGGCAGATGACGTACAGAAATTCGTCACCTCGTGTGATACATGTCAGCGGATGAAGAGCAGCAAGCAAAAAAAGGCGGGACTACTGCAGCCTCTTCCTGTCCCAGAACAGCCATGGCAAGTGGTTAGCCTGGACTTCATCACCGGGTTACCACCTACCACCAGCAGTCATGATGCAATCCTTGTCGTCATCGACAAGTTCTCCAAAATGGGACACTTCATCCCGACACAAACGACGGCACGCACCGAGGAGACAGCACAACTCTTCGTTCGTCACATCATCTCACAGCATGGCATTCCAACCACACTCATTTCCGAGCGAGACCCTATGTTCACCAGCAAGTTCTGGAAGGAACTTATGTCTCTTCTCGGAACCAAACTCGCCATGTCATCCGCATACCATCCGCAGACAGACGGACAGACCGAGCGCCTCAACCAAATTGTTGAGCAACTCCTCCGCGCAGCCTGCAAGGAGGACATCTCCAAGTGGGACTTGCATCTGCCCGTCCTGGAGTTTGCCTACAACAATGCCACACATGCCACTACTGGACAGACGCCGTTCTTCCTCTACTACGGACGCCACCCACTCACACCACAGAAACCGACCACATCCGCTACAGTACAACCTGCCCATAATTTCATCACAACCATGCATCAGCTTTGGGATCGGACCCACAAGCGCCTCATCGACATTCAGCAGCAACAGAAGCGCCAGGCCGGTCGCCATCGCAACAACCACACCATCACGGTGGGAGACCAGGTGCTTCTTGACACACGCAACCTGGACATCAGCCACCTCCCATCTAAACTGCGACCTCGCTTCTGCGGGCCTTTTCTCGTTGAAGCACAGGTTACTCCTGTTACCTTCCGCTTGTGTCTGCCAGCCATCTGGAAGATTCACAACGCCTTCCATGTCCAACTTCTGAAGCCCTATCGGGATCCAAACACGATCTTCGTCGGACGCCAACCGCCGCCGCCGCCGCCCGTCCTCGTCCAAAATGAACCCGAGTACGAGTTCGAGTCCGTGCTTGCACACCGCCGACGTCGGAATGGCGCCGTTGAGCTTCTCATTCGTTGGAAGGGTTATGATCCTTTTGAGGACAGCTGGGTCCCTGAGTCCGACATGGGTAATGCCGTCGTCCTCTGCATGACTACCTTGTCAAGCAGGGTGTTACTTCTACCACCCAGCTTTGAGGGGGGGAAGTGTGAGAGTACGACCCCGTTACACCACTTGTCCCTGTTCTTATTTCCTTCCTCTTTCATTCCTCTTTTTATCTCATCTCATTTGGTTTCCTATTCTCCATTTTCCATTAACCTTTGGTTTATCCTGCTATTATAGTTATATCACCGACCAGGCTTGGGATGTACTGGTGCGCTATCTGGCGTAATCCTGCCGTAATCCCTTAAAGCCAATAGCCTCGCGTGGCTATACGCAGGATGATTCTATCTTCTAGAAGGGTCTATTCCCTTAGGATAAGATAAACCTGGTTACCTGATGTACTTTGGAAGTATAAAAGCGCCTTGTACTGATCAATAGTGCAACCTTTCCTCGACACATTCGATCCTGTGACAGCAAGGCTGCTACGGCGGCGGCGGTGACGGCTGCTGCGGTAGCGACTGCGACTGCGGAGGAGGAGGCACCAGGGGAGAGACAGGCGGTGAGAACTGCACCGCGGGGCTACAAGAGTCAACGGACTCCTCGACCGGGACAACCGACGGGAAGGGAGTGATGTGAGACACACTAGACGGAGCAGGACGGGGAGGGAGGTGAGGAGGGGCTACCCGGGGAGTCGGAACCAGAAATAGGGGAGGGGAAACCAGGAGACCTTGGTGAGGAAAGCTGTGGAAAAAGGAGAGACTCGTCGAAATTGGCGTCACGAGAGTGAAAGAAGCGGTGAGACGACGGGTGGTAAAAGTGCCGAGGAAACACAGGGAATAGTGCAAGCAGTAAGCTTGTCCGTGCCAGAGGCACGAACGTGAGGAAGGCAGCCCCAGACATGGAACGCAGACGCGTCACCACGGAACCCGGTCCAAAGAAGGATCCGTGAAACATGCAGACGCTGGGAGCGCTGCCAGAGGTTAAGTTGGCAAGCGGCGTAGCGAACAGCGAACGGCCATAGAAAATGGGGTGCACCGGCATGAATCATAGAGGTACGAGCCACCTCTATGACTAAACCATTGCATCACTCAGCGACCCCATTCTTCTGGTAGGGTGAACGACTGTATGATGCCCTCCGCACGACAGAACTGTCCAAGCCGACCAGAGGCGAACTCGCCCCCATGGTCGGAGTGGAGACATAGCACAAGGAGACCGCAGTGGAGGCGCGTAGCTACGACCCACGGGATAAGAATATCTGGCACGTCGTCCTTCCGCTCTAAGGGAAACACCGTGGTGTAGCGCAGGTAGTTGTCGACGAGCTCTAGAAAGTAGCGCTCACGACGCGGTCCAGGGATCGGGCTCCGCCCCAGACGTCCAGGTGCAGGGTCTGGAGGGGTGCGGCAGGACGAAGCAAGGAGGATTGAGCAGGACGGCGCAGCCGGCCCTCGATGCAGGGTGTGCACTACGGCGCAGGCGAGGGAGGGAGGGCAGGAAGCGATGCGGGGAGACCTAGGACGAGACCGTGCTGAGACATGTCACGCAGGCGCGGTAGTGAGGGTTGACCTAGATGGTGGTGCCACAGAAGCGACGGGTGAGTGAGCGACCGACACGAGCACGCAGCACTGACCTGGGTAGACGCAGAACCCAGGGAGGACGCCGCACCCGGGGGGGACGCAGTGTCCAGCGTAAGCAGGTCAGACACCGGGTCCCGGGGGAACATCGCAAGGGGGGAACCTAAGGCGGCCTCGGTACAGACAGCGTATCGCTCGTGACCCGGGAACATAGTGGTGACGCCGAGGTCCTGAAGCCAGCCGACACCAACTAAGTTCCGGTAGAACGAAGGGATGTGCAGGCCTGTAAAGGAACCCAAGGGAACCGCTGGACAAGGAAGTATAGTGTAGCTACGAGCACCGACAGGACCAGAGGAGGGGTCAGCAAGGGAGACAGCGGCAGGCGCGGCAAGTGACGTGAGTGTGGCGTGGTCGCGGAAGAAGCATGCAGACACACCTGAGTTAAGTGTGAAAGTAGGCGACGCGGTAGCGGCAGACAAAGGAGGAGCAAGGGTAGAGCCTAGGCTAGACGGAGCAAATGGTCCTACGCCTGACGTAGAAGGGGATTCTGTACTACACATAGGTGCTATGCCTAAGCTAGAGAACATAGGGTAATAAGAATCAGGCACACTAGAAACGTCAGCATACAAAGAATACAGGGCAGAACTAATATGATCCATGTCTAACTCAAAAATAGGCACACTGTGGTGCAGCAGACTGGGCCAGTCAGGGAGGTACAGGGTCGGGCCAAAGCGGCGACGGAAAAGGTCGTCGAGGCAGCGGAAGCAGCGGGCAGTCAGGTGCGGGCGGCGGCACACAGTGCCACGGAGGGGCCCAGTCTGGAGCTGGTACAGGCAGCTCGCAGCACCAAAGCCGCCAGTAGACGGCGAGCTGCGAGGACCGCCACCGCGTCCACCACCTCTAGGGGCTCTTGGCCATCCCGGCGGGACGCGAGCCCACGGCTGCTGCTGCTGCTGCTGCTGCTGCGGCTGCTGCTGCGTCTGTTGCTGCTGCTGCTGCTGCTGCTGCTGCTGGAACTACTGCGACTGCTGCAGCTGCGTTTGCTGCGATTGCTGCTGCTCCTGGACACCAGTCCCAGCCCCCCCGTCAAAACCACTGTCTCCGCCACCACCACCACCACCGGCACCCCAACCATGTCCTCCCTTGGGGCCGTGACAACCTCGACGCTGTCGCTGCTGCGGGAAGGCTGCAGCTGCGGTATTAGTGGCAGGAGCAGCCTTAGCGACCGCGGCTGAAACGTCGGCATACGTGCACTGCGAGGGAGCACAGCCCTGAAAGATGCCGCAATTCCGCTCGACTGAGCGATAGTGCATTGACGAGATCACGTGGGTGCTGGCTAAGGAAGTGGTCGCGGGCAGTGGCTAAGCGGTCAGGCAGGAGCATAGCAATAAGATATAGGGTAGCACAGACGGTGGGGGGAAGGCAGTGAGCTGGGCAGTAGTGCTAGCAACAAGGTAGCTAATCTCTAGTGCACGGAGGTGAGTAGCGAGGTCAGTGACAGTGGGGAAAGCGGAAAGATCGGGGAATAGCATGGGGAGGATCAAGCAGCAAGCGGAGGTGGAGGCGGGTGTGGAGTAGCATGCAACAACTACATCTAGGAAATCCCTGGCGATCGCGACAGTAGTGAAGCGCGGACGCTCAGACAGGTGAAGCGCATGACTAATGGCGAGCTGCGCAACAGGATCGCGAGAGTCCCAGACAGTGCGAGCGACCGCAGTAGCAACAAAGGTCTCACTCCCAGCAGTGGTGGGGTTAGCAGGGAGGGGAGCATGCGCGGGGGGGCGGGGAAGCAAGCCATCAACATGCATGGCTAGTGATTGCCCATCCTGGCGCTGCCCTGTCAGGTGACGGCCAGTCGGCGAATTCGATCGCCTGTCCCTCCGCGTCCAGACGAAGCACAGCGTCTGCCATCGTGCAAACTCCACAGCACAGTGGCACAGCGTCACAACGGCACGATGACACAGCAGCACGGCGACACAGCAGCACAGTGGCACATGTACTCAGCGACACGGCGGCACAGCAGCAGTTCTCTCCGGTGAGAAGACCGGGCGGAAGGCCGAAGAGGGGCCCGAGGTGCGCAGGGCCTGGGGCGCGCAGAGCCAACAGGGCGCAAAGAGTCGGCAGAGCACTGGGGCCAACCGGGCGCTAGGTGGCCGGCGAGGTGCTAAGGGCCGGAGAGGCATGACTAGGCAGGAGAGGCGCGAAGGGGCAGGTGAGGTCGGGTGGGGCCGGCGGGCACGGGAGGGGCCGGCGGTCACGTGAGGGGCTGGCGCGTGCGAAAGGGCCGGCAAGCGTGTGAGGGGTCCCCGGGCACGGGAGGGGCCGGCGGGCGCGTGAGGGGCCGGCACGCGGGAAGGGCCGGCGAGCGCGAGAGGGGCCGGTGAGCGTGTGAGGGGCCAACGAGCACGCGAAGGGCCGGCGGGTGCTTGAGGGGCCGGTGAGCGCGAAGGGCCGGCGAGCGCGTAGGGCCGGGCGGGTGCGCGAGGGGCCGGGCGAGCGCACAAGGGGCCGGCTAGGCGCGAGGGGCCGACGGGGTGCTTAAGGGGCAGCGGGTAGCGAGGGGCTGATGAGGTGCGCGAGGGGCCAGCTGAGCGCTTGGGGCCAGCGGGTATGCTAGGGGCCAGCAAGGCTCGTGAGGGGCCGACGGGGTACGTGAGAGGCCGTCACAGCAGTGAAGGGGCAGTAGGCATGCTAGGGGTCGGCGGGTACGCTAGGGGCGGCGAGCATGCTAGGGGCTGGCGGTGCGCTAGGGGCGGCGGGCACGCTAGGGGCGGCGGGCACACTAGGGGCGACAGGCACGCTAGGGGCCGGCAGGCGCGCTAGAGCCCAGCAGGGCAGTAGGCTACGGCTAGGGGCAGAAAAGGGTGGGCGGACCTAACCTACTCATGATACCTTGTTAGAATACGAGAATAACTAGAAGCAAGTGAGAACAAGGAAGATATAGGGTTAGAGTCGTACCCTCTAAGAACATACACCTATCTAGTCTACAACTTCTACGTACAAACATATGTATAAGTTCACACATGCACCTATCTAGCCTACAAACCCCCTAGGCTAGACAAGGGGAAATGACTAGCAAGGGACACACAGCTCAGGGTGGCACTACTACGGTAGACCAACCTCTAAGGCAAGGGTCTGAAAACCAGTCAGGAAGAGTACAACGGAAACAAGAGCAACCCAGGGCAGCACTACTAGCCCAGCCACTGAAACAGGAGCCACAAGGCCAGTCAAGGTAATGTAGATGTATTGTGTACTCAAGGACCTAGCACGTGAGAAGCTATAGGAACTAGACCAAGCTGTACACTATGCCGTTGATAATATTTAGGCGCAAGCGCCTTCGTAGAGTTATCAGCTGTGTTGGCACCGAAGGCCAAGTGAACTACGCGGGCCTGGCGGAGCTGCTGTAGCTCGCGCAGGAGGAAGTACCGCAGCTGGATGTGCTTCGCTCTGCATTCCAGTCGAGGCTCCGGACACAAGAGGATCATGGCCTTATTATCAGCGTACAGGACCGGGGCAGAGCTAGGCTGCTCACCTAAGTCCGTAAGCGGGCCACCACGGAGGCGGGCCACCACGGAGGCGGGCCACCACGGAGGCGGGCCACCACGGAGGCGGGCCACCACGGAGGCGGGGGTCCCCACGATGGCTGCTGCTGTTGGTGCGACAGCTGCTGCTGCTGCTGCTGATGGTGCGATAGCTGCTGCTGGTGCGACAGCTGCTGCTGCTGCTGCTGCTGGGGCTACTGCTGCTGCTCCTGCAGCTGCACCGGGGCATCAGCCCCGGTCCCCTCGTCTACACCATCGTCCCCTCCACCACCGCCACCACCTCCGCCACCTTCACCACCCCCACCACCCCTTCTGCCGCCCCCCCCCCCTGGGCCCGATTACCCCATTCTGCTGCAGGGAGTACGGCAAGGTGTACGACTGGGTGATGCCCTCCGCACGACAGAACTGTCCAAGCTGACCGGAGGCAAACTCGCTGCCATGGTCAGAGTGGAGACGCAGCACGGGCAGGCCGCGGTGTGCGCGGCCAGCCGGCGGCGGGCTAGGGACCGCGCTGCGTGCTCGGGGGTGGGCAGCGGCGGGCTAGGGGCCGCGCGGCGCGCTCGGGGGGGGGGGGGGGGCAGGGCGCGGGCTAGGGTGCGGGCTAGGGCGCATGCTAGGGTGCACGCTAGGGCGCGGGCTAGGGCGCGGGCCAGGGCGTGGGCTAGGGCGCGGGCTAGGGCGCACGCTAGGGCGCGGGCTAGGGCACAGGCTAGGGCGCGGGCTAGGGCTAGGGCTAGGGTGGAAGGAGAGGTGGGGGACCTAACCTAGTGTGATACCATCTGAGTAATCGAATGACTAGAATGAAGCATACATGGTGGTTTTGTGCTATGGTGCTGTACTCGCTATGAGCATGCACCTGTCTAGCCTATAACATTATATCAACATACGTTGACAAGAACTACCCCTTGCTCTTGGCATGAGGGCATCGAGACATATGGGTACTTCTGGCAAGCACACACTAGCTACTGATTTCTTCTTCATTTTGGCAAGCAGGCACACACACAACGGCACACAGCATTTGCATCACCCCTCTCCAGGTTGAGATG
Organism: Closterium sp. NIES-67; assembly: GCA_027943415.1. NCBI lineage: Eukaryota > Viridiplantae > Streptophyta > Zygnematophyceae > Desmidiales > Closteriaceae > Closterium > Closterium sp. NIES-67. The sequence continues at coordinate 19,434 of BQMB01000301.1, read as the reverse complement.
GGGCAGAAGTTGGCAGGGCATGGGATGGCATGGCATGTGATGGGATGGGATGGGATGGGATGCGATGGGATAGGATGGGACGACTTAGGGAAGGCATGGGTGTAACTGCACAAGCATAATCTCAAGCATGCGTGCAGCGTTGTAGAGTCACGAGCACACTGCTGTAGGTTGCCAGTTGAGGTGCTCCAGTGACACCGCACCAGGCACAGCAGGAGCACACCCACATGCAGAAGCAGAGGCAGGGGCAGCGGCAGCAACTCCATGCATCGTCACCCCCCCAGCACCATCACAGCTCAAACTCGTGCCTGCAGCAGCAGCAGCAGAACCAAAACCATTTGATTCCGCAACACCAGCAGCACGATCTTGAGCACCAGCAGCATTAGCGGCGGCAGCAGCAGCAGCAGCGCGGCTCAGGTACCCATTGGTCCTCTTGGCGAGCAGCACTCGGCGCCTCATACCCAGCAGCGTGGACGTCCAGCGGCTGTCGCAGTCGATAGCGAGGTAGCCCGCCTTCTGGTAGAGGCGGCGCGCGGCGATGTTGTCCTCGTGCACGTGCAGCACAATGTACTCAAAGTCCCACCGCAGCGACAACCGCTCCACCGCCCCCAGCAGCACCGATGCTATGCTCTCCCGCCTGGGGAGAGGGGGGGAGAGGGCAGGGAGAGACGGAGGGGTAGGGACGGGAGGGGTAAGGGAGGGGAGAGGTGGAAGGGAAGAGGGCGTTGGGGATGGAAGAGAGGAGAGATGAGGGGAGGGGACAGCGGGGTGTAAAGGAGGTGGGGACTGGGTGGGTGATGTGAGGTGAGGGATTGGTGTTCCGGGAGGAGCTTATGTGAGGGTAGGGAGGGAGAGCGAGAAAATGAGCCCTGGGAATACAGCAGAGACACACTGTTGGCAGGCAACGCACAAGAGTAGATAGGGGCAGACAGACAGACCACGGAGTGGCACGGCGAGCTGTGAAGAGCTTCATGTATTGACCCGACCCAACGCCTCATCACCTTCAAGCCGTGTGGTGTGCAGCGGAGCGGAGTGTGTCGAGTGAGTTGCATCATCTTATGCCGGAGCTGCACCATTGCAGCATGGCACTGACCTGAGGGTTGGGTGCACGGCCATGCCGGAAAGGTAGAGGTACTCCCGCGCCCCCGACAGGTGCTTCAGCACACTGCGGTCGTCCAGCGCTGTCAGGTCCACCACGCCCACCACCGCTGGCCACGCTGCCGATGCTGCTGCTGCTGCTGCTGCTGCTGCTGCTGGCGGTGATGCTGGTAGTTTTCGTCCTAGCGCTTCCCGTGCAGGCGATCCATCGATCGGGTTGGGAGGCGGAAGTGGTTGGCTCACATGCTGTGCCGCGAGAATGCAGTGCCTGGACGGGTGGAGCGATGGGTGAGGTGAGGGATGCCGCAGAGCACAGTGGAGGAAAGGTAAGGCGGGACAATGCATCCTGGATGGGACGAGGAAAGCTGAAACCGAACGAGGAGAGCGGATGGAATGGGGAAAGGGCGGGGGGATAGAGGGGCCATTCAAGAAAGAAAGAGAGAGACAGAGAGTGTGCGTGTGAAAGGGAAAGAGAGAGTGGGACGAGAATAAGGGAGGGTGGGAGCAGCGAAAGGGAGGAAGGAACCGGAGCAGGAGTGCAGGAGAGTGGCAGGCATGGGTGTGGCACCTGTCAGGCGGCGAGTATTTGAGCTTGTGCAGGAGATTGTCGAACAACTCCGCCTGCAAAGTGGGCACGGGGGAATAGCTACCACCATCAAATCGTGTGCACAACGGGGCTGGAGGCTTTGTGTGTGTGTGTTGGCAGGGGGGGGGGAGGGAGGGGAGCCCCATCCAGCAATCCTACCCTATCTGCCGCACTTTACCGTGGCTGCCCTTGCAATATTCAGTGCACAGACATCCCACTTCTATCTCACTCGCGTGCTTCCCTAAACGACATCTCTGCCGCTCTTCCGACTCCCAAACGCCCTAAACCCCCTGTCGCCTCCTCGACTCGCACGGCCCGTCCGTTCCCTCCTCCCCACCACGTCCCCCCCCCACCCCCCCCCCCCGCCCTCTCTTCCCCCCCTCCCTCCTCCCTTCCTCCTCCTCCCCCCCCCCCACCTTGAACATTTCTAGGAAGAACGCGTTCAGCGCCGACAGCGGGGCGGGCGGCGGGTCGTGGAACACTTCCGCCTGGAGGTCCGCCACCGCCTTCATCTCCTCGCGCGCGGCCATGCGCACGCGCCACTTCCCGCTCTCCACTGAAAACACTCCGCGCGCCCCCTCCGCTTCCCCCGCTACCGCCGCAGCTGCCGCCCCTTCCGCCTGCCCCCCCGCCTCCATCTGAAATTGCTGTTGCGCCGAAGGCGGCAGCGGCGGCGGCGGCGGTGCCGGCGTTTCGGAGTCGCCTTGCTGCCACGGCGCAGCCTTTTCGTCTTCCGCTGCTACGGCTTCCCCCGCGCCCTCCGTGTCCTTCCCCTGCGCGATGGGTGCTCGTCTCCGCGCGGAGCGGGAATGATGCGCGAGTTGGGGGGGATGCGGACCGCCACATGGCAGGCGCGGACCTGCCGACGAGGACGCTAAGCGCGACGCGTGCCTCTGTCGCGCAGCGACAAGCACCCCCGAACGATTCCGCGGATGTGCATGCAAATGCGCCGGCGCGCGCAGCATGCAGTGCGCGAATGCGCCGTGGAGGAAAACGGTTTCCCCGGCGTGCGATAGGGGGGCGCGTTGTAAAAGGGCGCTGCCGCTGCCGCACGGGCCGCTCCGGAACTCAGTCGCGCTGCTGACATTGGTGGCGAGGACGGTCGCGCGGTGCGACACGAATTCAACGGGCTCCACGTCGAGGGGACGGTTTGGTAACAGACGGTGCGGTGAGGCGAGGCGGAGTGGGACGGAGACAGAGAGCAACCCGGATAGCACGGGGTGGTCCACTCGCTTACAGGCGGCGGCGAAGGGAGAAGACGGCATTGCTGCTGGACCCTGCGACAGCACTGCTGGCGGGGATCGCGAGGGCGACACATGGCATGGGAGAGCGAACGCGGACGCCATTGGCCCAAGAGACGAGAAGTGCGCTGGGTACAACCAGTCAGCTCGCAAGATGACAACAAAACTGCCACAAGCTGGAGGGAGGTAGACTGGTTCAGGGTTGGGCGGATCTTGGAGAATGCCAGGTTTGTAGGTAGTTGCTGCATATTAAGGTGTGTAACAAACTTTACAAATGTTATCATATAGGAAGTGTCAATGTACTATAACGTGAGAATACAAGGTCGCTATTGCAATGAAGCCACGAGGTTATATAAGGGTGTGCATGCTAGGGCGATAACCCCGGAACGTGGGTAGGTTCGACAATGTGGCGACAGTGCCGGACGCGACTCGAGAAAGGGTTGGGCCGATAGTTGAGGCCAAATGTGACGAGTCGAGGAGTTCGGGTGTACGCGCTAGCGTACGACTCAGTAAGGAATGGAAATTCCTTACACTACCCCCCCCTCCTAAACGAGACCGCGGGCATCGGAAACATTCCGACGCTGATAATACGCTGTTAGAATCGGGTGTGATTCTAGCTCAGCGAGCGGCACCCATCTGTCATCTTCTGACGTGCGATCGCGCCAGCGGACGAGAAAATCAACCATCCGACGGTTCAGCTGCGTCGTGACTCGATGGCCGAGGATTTTTAAGGGCTCGGTGGTCGGTTCATGCAGGGGTGTCAGTTGCGGTGCACCACGTTGGCGCGCCAGGTCCAACGAACTGGCGACGTAGAAAGCCGGGTGGTGAAGCCAATCAGCCGGGAGTCGAAGGTGAGCAGTGACAGGTGTCACCATATTTGTCACTTGAAAAGGCCCATAGAATCTGGGTCGGAGCTTGCTCGGGATCGCCAGCCGCAAATTGCGAGTGTCGAGGAGTACGAGATCTCCCACTTTGTAAGTGACGTCACCTCGATGACGATCGGCTTGTCGGCTTGCGACCAGGTTGGCTTTCCTGATTGCCTCAGCTGCTTTTTCGCGGGCGGCGAGAATGTCTTCAGCAAATTTCTGGGACCAGGGCACGGGTGTCACGATGTTCGTGGTAGTGGGTAGTACTGGGTCCTGTCCGTAGTTGACGAAAAATGGGGTCTGATGGGTTGTGGCGGAGGGCACGTTATTATACGCGAATTCCAGCAGCGGAAGGGATTTCTCCCATGTCTGTGGGTCAGTACAGGTAGTCCAAATGAGTTGCTCCATAGTTTGGTTGACTCGTTTGGTCTGCCCATCGGTCTGTGGGTGGAAGGCGGAGGAAAACTATAGTTTGGCGCCGAACTAGTCCCACAAGTGGCGCCAAAAATTCGATGTGAATTTCGGGTCTCGGTCTGAAATAATTCGGTAGGCAGTCCGTGCAGTCGGATAACGTTGGCGATGAACAGTTGGGCAGTTTGCTCAGCTGTAATTGTCTGTTGGTCGGCGATGAAGTGCGCCATTTTCGTGAGTCGGTCAACGACCACGAGGATGGCGTCGTGTCCGCTGGGACCGGCTGGCAGTCTTGTCACGTAGTCCATCGTGATGTGTTGCCAGGGTTGCTCGGGTGGATCCAATGGTTGTAGTAGCCCAGCTGCTCGCTGATGAGAGGATTTCATGATCTGGCAGGCGGTGCAGGAGGACACATACTTGCACACGTCGTCAGCCATGTTCGGCCAATAATAGTTGCGCTGCAACGTCTTCGTAGTTTTGTCGACTCTGAAATGCCCGGATGTAGGGTTGTCGTGGGATTCCTGTATTAAAAGGGTACGAAGTAAATCGTAGCCGGACACCCAGATGCGGGAAGTATCGCGCTTATTAAAATACTGTCCGGTAGCGATGGTGTGCTGTTGATGAATAGCAGAGCGGAAGAAGGGGTCGATCTTGTAGCCGTGGGTAAATAGTCCGTTAAGGAGTGGGCTGGTCTGGGCGACTAGTATGGCGGCGGTATGGGCAGTGGGTCTGGTCAGGGCATCGGCGATATTGTTGGCACCCCATTTGTAGGTGATGGTATAATGGAAATTCGATTCGAGGAAATCGAGCCATCGGATCTGTCGCGGGTTGAGATTCGATTGGGCGCGCAGGTACAGTAAGGATTTGTGGTCGGTCCGCACAGTGACGTCAGCACCTGTCAGGTAACACCGACAGGTCTTGAACGCGTGGACGATCGCCAGCATTTCCTTGTCGTGTACTGTATAGTTTTTCTCCGCGCTCAGCTTCTGTGATTTGTAGGCAACTGGCTGTAACCCGTTGCCGAAATCCTGGAGGAGAACTGCACCGATGGCGATGTCGCTGGCGTCGGTGATGACTTCGTATGGACGGTCAGGATCAGAGATGCGAAGAACGGGCGGCGACGTGAGGGCGATCTTCAGTTGGTCGAATGCAGCTTGCTGCTTCTCTCCCCTCCAAAAGCAATCGTGATCCTTGAGCCGGTCGGTTAGCGGGGCGGATAACCCAGCCATATTAGGTATAAATCGGCGGACATAGTTGACGAAACCCAAAAAACTCAGCAGCTCTTTGATGTTGGTTGGCGGCTTCCATTCCTGTATGGTCTTGATTTTCTTTGGGTCGATTTTCACTCCTTCGGTAGAAACGACGTGGCCCAAAAACTCCAACTCCTGCTTAAGAAAGTCGCACTTAGACCCTTTCGTGATGAGGAGATTCTTGTGCAGCAGCTTGAAGACTGCATCAAGATCCTTTAAGTGTTGCTCCCTGCTGCGGCTGTAGATGAGGATGTCGTCGAGGTAGATAATAACGCATTTATCCAAGAGTTCCCTGGAAATGCCATTCATGGTTATCTGAAATGTCGAGGGCATGTTCGTGAGGCCAAAAGGCATCACCAAGTATTCGTAGCTACCGTAGCGGGTGCGAAAAGCGGTTTTGTGACAATCTTCGGTGGCGACGCGAATTTGATGGTCACCTCCTCGTAGGTCAATTTTCGAGAAGAACTTGGCTCCGCGAAGTTGGTCGAGTAGTTCGTCAGCTCGCGGGATTGGGTAACGCGACTTGATCGTGATCCTGTTGAGCGCGCGGTAGTCGATGCACATGTGGAATCCTCCATCTTTTTTTGCAGCTCCCACTTTTATCGCTCGCTTGAAAGTTATCACATGGACTTGGGTGCTTCGCATGCGAGGCCCCATCCATTTTGGTAGTTCGCGGAGAATCCCCTCAAGGTTTATGTTGCAGCCGCCCGTCGTCCAGTCGATCTTCGGGTTGTACTGTCGCAGCCAGTCCCGTCCCAGCAGCACATCGCATCCGTCGAGTGTAGTCGCCAGTAGCCCCATTCGAAATTTTACGTGTTCCCCGCAATGAAAAATGACGTTCTCCACGCGCTCCCGTATAGCCAGCGGTGTTCCATCTACTAGGCGGGCGTCAATTTTGGGTAAACACTTGAGCAAAGGAATGCCCAATTTTTTAGCCCTGTCCAACTATCTGAGACTATGACTCGCGCCTCCATCAACGAATATTTTCAGCAACACCTCGTTGATTTTACCCTCCACCAACACAGGGTGATCAGCAGTTTCGTCCCCCTTATTCGTCCGGGTCCGGTCGATTGCAGCAATCGGGATCACGACCTGGTGGGGACTGTGTGGCTCGGGAGAGGAAGCCTGTCCGTCAGTAAGGGGCCCAGTACTTACTGACGAGACCCATTTCCCGGTCGCTCCTCCGGCTTCTTCCCCATAGAATTCTGGATGGCTATGAATTCTTGGCAGTTGCGTCGGATGTGACCCGATCGGTCACAGTGGTAGCATAGCCTCGTATTTCGCGGAGCAACTGCGTAAATATCCACTGCGTCCATCCCTTTTATCGTGGCATGCTGGTAATGTTCTCGAGGACGACCTCCGTCGTAGAAGTTCGTCCTCGGCTTCGTGAGCGAATCAGCGGCTTCGGCGAATTGGATTAAGTCTTGTAACTGCTTCGCAGGGCGTTGCAATTTTATATGGTACCGTATTTCAGGCTTCAGCCCACCCATGTACCTGTCGACCTTCTCCAACTCGTGCATGTAGCCACATCGGTCCACCAACGTCAAGAATGGCGCGATGTATTCAGACACAGAACCCATCTGCTTCCACATGCGTAGAGTCTCGCGTGCTTTGTCTGAGTCAGGAGCGTGCTCAAACCGTTTGCGAAGCTCTGCGCACCACGTTGCCCACGTGCGAATGTGGGTTGCACCAAACAGAAAATCTGCCTCGTCTTCGTTGCCGAATTCTTCGGACCACTCATGCTGTCCTTCTGTGTGAGTTGCCGCTGAGTCGACGATGACCTTCCACCACTGTAGGGCGGCCCCTTGCAGCAGTGTCAACGCATGGCTGATTCGCTTCTGATTGTCTCGGATGCCCGCCGCGTTAAAGTAGATATTCATGGCAAATATCCACTGCCGCACCGTCACGCCTTTATTAGCTGGGTCGAAAGGAGCGGGTTGCTGATATCTCACGCCGCCACTTGTCGAGCGCGGGGCTGTTGCTGCTAGTTGTGCCAGCTTAACTGGCGACGGTTGCTGCTCACCCGCCTCGTTTCGTGCATCGTCTCCCGGCTCCTCTGAACGCCTTTCCTGCGCCTGGCGAAGTCGTTGGTTTTCGTCGCGGAGGTTGTTGACGACGCTTGTCAAATTATTCAGCTGCTCCATTAGTGCTTACAGGTCCACTGTTTCCCGGGCAGATTTCGCAGCAGTCGAGGTCGTCTGTCCCTCAACCGTCGAGTCTACCGGGGTCATGGCGGTCAAGAAGGGGCAGAAGCTAGCGCACACGCTGTAGTTGTTGACGTAAAAATGTTTACGATCGAAGACAACTGCTGTGCAGCCGTGCTAATCCCCTCTGACCACCTTCACTAATTAAACGGGAGAGCGGAAGGTTCCTGGAAAGCTCGGGCTCTGATACCAGCTGTTATGATATACGAAGCGTCAATGTACTATAACGTGAGAATACAAGGTCGCTATTGCAATGAAGGCACGAGGTTATATAGGGGTGTGCATGGTAGGGCGATAACCTCGGAACGTGGGTAGGTTCGGCAATGTGGCGACAGTGCCGGACGTGACTCGAGAAAGGGTTGGGCCGATAGTTGAGGCCGAATGTGACGAGTCGAGGAGTTCGGGTGTACGCGCTAGCGTAGGACTCAGTAAGGAATGGAAATTCCTTACAACAAACTTGGAAGGATAAGGAAAGGTTAGCTTAGAGAAAAAGGTGTAATTATAAATTAACAAGCAGAGTAGCCAGAAACGAATATCTAACATCGCTGGATCCGACTTTGTAGGAACCCACCTTTAGACCCTTCGCATTGTCTTGTAACACTGTATGAACCCTGTATCTCAATGCAATAATCAATACTGTTATATTACATTCACTCTGACAGGGTTCATCGACGAATCAATCACTTCCGCAAAGCCCACTACCAGGTCCTCAGATTGGATTGGATTGGTCCTTCGCGCCTACCCGGCCCCTTCGCACCCACCCAGCCCCCCTCACGCCGTAGCCGGCCCCTCGCGCCGTCGCCAGCCCCTCGTGCCCTAGTCGGCCCCTAACGCCGTCACTGACTCCTCATGCCTAATTGCCCACCCTCCCTGTCACAGGATCGAATGTGTCGAGAAAAGGTTGCACTATCGATCAGTACAAGGCGCTTTTATACTTCCAAAGTACATCAGGTAACCAGGTTTATCTTATCCTAAGGGAATAGACCCTTCTAGAAGATAGAATCACCCTGCGTATAGCCACGCGAGGCTATTGGCTTTAAGGGATTACGGCAGGATTATGCCAGATAGCGCACCAGTACGTCCCAAGCTCTCACACTTCCCCCCCTCAAAGGTGGGTGGTAGAAGTAACACCCTGCTTGACAAGGTAGTCATGCAGAGGACGACGAGCGTTACCCATATTGGACTCAGGTACCCAGCTGTCCTCAGAAGGATCATAACCCTTCCAACGGATGAGAAGTTCCACGGCGCCATTCCGACGGCGGCGGTGTGCAAGCACGGATTCGACCTCGTACTCGGGTTCATTCTGGACGAGGACGGGCGGCGGCGGCGGCGGTTGGCGTCCGACGAAGATCGTGTTCGGATCCCGATAGGGCTTCAGAAGCTGGACATGGAAGGCGTTGTGAATCTTCCAGGTAGCTGGAAGGCGTAAGCGGAAGGTAACAGGAGTGACCTGTGCTTCAACGAGGAAAGGCCCGCAGAAGCGAGGTCGAAGTTTAGATGGGAGGTGGTTGATGTCCAGGTTGCGGGTGTCAAGAAGCACCTGGTCTCCCACCGTGATGGTGTGGTCGTTGCGATGGCGATCGGCCTTGCGTTTTTGTTGCTGCTGAATGTCGAGGAGGCGCTTGTGGGTCCGATCCCAAAGCTGATGCATGGTTGTCATGAAATCATGTGCAGGTTGTACCGTAGCGGATGTGGTCGGTTTTTGTGGTGTGAGTGGGTGACGTCCGTAGCAGAGGAAGAACGGCGTCTGTCCAGTAGCGCCATGTGTGGCATTGTTGTAGGCAAACTCCAGGACGGGCAGATGCAAGTCCCACTTGGAGATGTCGTCCTTGCAGGCTGCGCGGAGGAGTTGTTCAACAATTTGGTTGAGGCGCTCGGTCTGTCCGTCTGTCTGCGGATGGTATGCAGATGACATGGCGAGTTTGGTCTCGAGAAGAGACATACGTTCCTTCCAGAACTTGCTGGTGAACTTGGGGTCTTGGTCGGAAATGAGTGTGGTTGGAATGCCATGCTGTGAGATGATGTGACGAACGAAGAGCTGTGCTGTCTCTTCGGTGCGTGCCGTCGTGTGTGTCGGGATGAAGTGTCCCATTTTGGAGAACTTGTCAATGACGATAAGGATTGCGTCATGACTGCTGGTGGTAGGTGGTAACCCGGTGATGAAGTCCAGGCTAACCACTTGCCATGGCTGTTCTGGGACAGGAAGAGGCTGCAGTAGTCCCGCCTTTTTCTGCTTGCTGCTCTTCATCCGCTGACATCTATCACACGAGGTGACGAATTTCTGGACGTCGTCTGCCACATGGGGCCAGTAGTAGTGTTTGGCGATACCGGTGAGCGTCTTGTTGCTACCGAAGTGTCCGGCGTACAGGACATCGTGGTATTCTTTGAGTAGTAACTGACGCAAAGGAGGGTAATTTGGTACCCAGATTTTTTTTGATCCTTTCCGGCACGCGATGTCACTGTCCCACTGTAGCAGATGTCGCTTTTCTGCCAAGGGAATTTCGGGGTCGATGGCGTACCCGTGTGTGAAGAGTCCCTTGAGTAGTGGATTCATCCCTTCAATCTAAATAGCGGCAACGTGTGCAGGTCGGCTGAGAGCATCTGCTTTATTTTTGTGGCCGGGCTTGTACACGATGTCGTAGTGGAAGTGTGTCTCGAGGAAGTCGATCCACCGGAAATGCCGCCTGGAAAGATTAAGTTGTGTCTTCAAGTATTTCAGGCTGCAGTGGTCGGTGTAGACGGTTGTTCGTCGTCCTTCGAGATAACATCTCCATGCTTTGAAGGCGATGACGATGGCAAGGGCCTCTTTGTCGTGTATCGGGTAGTTTAGTTCTGCTCCGTGTAGTTTCTTGCTGAGGTAGGCGATTGGTTGCAGTCCATTCCCCTGGTCTTGCATTAAGACTGCTCCCACTGCTTGGTCACTCGCGTTAGCTTCGATGACGTAGTCGCGTTCGGGATCTGGCAAAATGAGTACCGGTGCGGACGTAAGTGCCTGCTTCAGCTGTTCCACGGCTTCCTGGTGCTTCGGCTCCCATTTGTATGGCGTGTTCTTCTTCAGCAGATTCGTCAGTGGTGCTGCGATTTTCGCATACTGTGGCACGAACCTGTTGTAGTAATAAACGAAGCCTAGGAACTGCTGCAACTCCTTTACGTTCTCGGGTGTCTTCCACGTACGTACGGCTTCGATTTTCTTGGGGTCGACGTGAACTCCTTGAGCGCTCACCATGTGTCCTAGGAACTGGACCTTTTCAAGGGCGAATTCGCTCTTGGACAGTTTAACGTAGAATCGTTCTCGTCGAAGAATTTCGAAGACGCGTCGCAGGTGTTCGACATGCTGCTTCATGTCGCGCGAGTAGATGAGTATGTCGTCCAGGTACACCACCACGCACTCGTCCAAAAGTGGTCATAGAATATGGTTCATTTCGGCTTGGAACGTTGCCGGTGCGTTGGTGAGTCCGAACGGCATTACCAAATACTCGTATGATCCGTACCGAGTTCGGAAAGCAGTTTTGTGGATAGAGTCGTCCGCCATCCGTATCTGCCAGTATCCGGACCGCAGGTCCAGTTAGGAAAATACCGTAGCTCCCCGAAGCTGGTCAAGCAGGTCATCGATTCGCGGTATCGGATATTTATTTTTGATGGTCTGCTTGTTGAGAGCTCGGTAGTCGATGCACATGCGCAGGCTTCCGTCCGGTTTCGGTGTGAAGAGTACTGGGGCACCGTATGGCGAAGTGGATGGCCGGATGAGTCCTTTGGCTAGGAGATACTCGATCTGTTTTTTCATGTCAGTCAGCTCCGTAGGACTGAGCCGATATGGTGCTCGGAAGGTCGGCTTCGAACCCGGTTCCTCCACGATCTCGTGTTGATGCGTTCGCTATGGCGGTAGCTCGTTCGGAAGATCGTCAGGAAGAATGTCTTGGAACTCCTTCAGTAAGTCCTTGATTTTTTCTGGAGGTTCCGAGGCTTTCTCTTCGTCATTCTCCACCTCTGTTGCTATCGCCAGGAACCCGGTGTCGGTTCGCTTCACATCCTTCTCGAATATTGAGAGTGTCTCCACTGGGATATCTCCTGTATCATCCCAGTTGGGTAGCTGTACTCTCCGTTCATTGTTGTAGATGTTTGCGGTGCGATTCACCCAGTTGATCTCGGGGTTGAATCTTTTCAGGAAGTCTCGCCCGAAGATCACGTCAAGCCCTTTGATGTTGGTGATGGGGAGTGCAGGTCTCCAGCGCAGTGGTCCGATTTGTAGGTGTAGCACTGCTTCGCCGTATACTGGTAACTTGCTACCGTCCACCATCGTTGCAGAGAATCCTGAAGGCTTGTACTCTCCCCGAAGTCGGTCGATTACTGCCTTGTTTCAGACGGTGTGTGACGCTCCGCTGTCCACGAGTGCTTGGAGGCGTCGTCCTTTGCAGATGACCTCGAGCACGAGGGGCAGTCGTTGCTCGGAGTACCCAAAGATAGTCTCATTGATTGGGTCATAGGGTACATCCCAATATTCCGTACTCACCTTTGTGTTGCTATCTTCTCCTGAGCTGGCAGCTGGCCGAGGCTGCTTGGAGAACGGCTCTTCTCCAGGGCCTGTAGTTTCTTTGACGACTGTGCGCGTCACTGATGCCGAAGAACTGGATGCATCCGTAGGAGGAGTTCGGGGTTTGTGCAGCTTCTTGTAGACCCCCAGCTTCCTCTTGAGCTGCTTCAGCTCCACCGACGACTTCCCTGGGGAACGGGTAGTCGTTTTGGGCTAGTGTCGGGAAAGGACGTTGACTCCGTGGAAAGGTCGGCTTCTTTCCACACTCCTTAATTTGGTCCCCAAGTTTTCCGGTACCGGTATAATCTCCACAGCTGTGTGCTTCTTTTGGAGTCCTTCCCAAATTTTCTCCAAAGCTCTAGCCCTTCGAGAATCATTAGTTTTTATTAAAGCATCTTTATACGATAACTTTAACGAATCCTTATAATTTCTTGGGTCTTCAAGGAGTTTCCCCGTCTCGGCAGAGTCTTTTTTCGCGGAGTCGTTTTTTTCCTCGGCGATTTTCCCTGGCGAGGACTGGTCGTGGGGTGGAGATTTTCCCCTATCATTTCCTCCTTCTCGCGTCGAATCAGCTTCGTCGAAGTTGATTTTTCCGGAATCCCGCAGCCGTTTTCGAATCTTTTGATTTTCGCCAGCTAGATCCGCAATCACTGGCGACTCTCGTTTTTTTACTTCTGATTGGCTGAAGGAATTCTGCTACTGTTGCGTGCCCGATACTCTGTGCGTGCGGCTTTCATTTTGTTGCAGTCGAAGATTCGATGACCCGGCACCCCGCAAAAATCACACGTGTAGTTGGTGTTTTTCGGACGTTGCCGCCCTTCGAACTTGTCGACTTCCATCGGGTCGGCGAACGTGGGGTGAGCCGAGCGGTCGCCCTGTCGCGTACTGCCGACGTGCGTCCGTCGTGTTCCGGCGTTGACCATGTCGAAGCGCTCCGCTGCCGAAATGACGTCACTGTAGCTCGCGTAGTTTGACGCTGCCACTTGTCGTTTGACTTCGGTCTTCAGCCCGGCGAGGTACGATTGTACTTTTTCCCCTTCGGTCAGGTCGGGAATGCGGATATAAAATTCCTCCATCTGCTGCGTGTACTGTGCTACACTCCCGAACTGTCGGTGTCGATGAATTTTTTCCCGGGCAAGGAAACTCGAATTTATCGGCTCGAATCGTTTCAGCAGGTCGGTGCGGAACTGCTGCCACGTGGCTTCACCGTGGATGAAAGTACTGTTGCCACCAATCCACTCGAGTGCCGGCCCTCGCATCAGTATCGCCGCGAGTCGTACACGTTGTCCGTCCCAGACTGGCGAGCTCCATCCGACGGCTGCGAAGTAGATCTCCATCCCGGCGATCCATCTGCGGGCGTCGGAATTTCGATCGCTCGGATCAAATGGCTCAGGTGGCCGCGGTTTCGGAGCCTCGAGAAACTGCTGCGACTGCTGCGTTGTCGCCGTTGTCGTCTCGTGCTGCGCTCCGGCGAGTCGAGTTACTCGCTCGAACTGGTTTCGCCACGCTTCGCGATCTGCTCGCATTTCCTCCTGAAGGGCTGCGATGCGCGCGAAGAGCTGCTGGGTAACCTCGGCGTTGTCGAAGGTTGCCATCCTGTTCAAAACACGCACGGAGGGGGTAATTCGAAAATCGCGGAGCTGGTGCTTACCAGAATCGGCGTCGAATTGGTCGCCCCCGGCGGTTTTTCGAGGCAGGATCCCCGCTGCTGCTGCTTAGCTGAGCGCGGTCGAGTGAGAAAAGCTCTGATTACCAAGTGTCACTGGATCGAATGTGTCGAGAAAAGGTTGCACTATCGATCAGTACAAGGCGCTTTTATACTTCCAAAGTACATCAGGTAACCAGGTTTATCTTATCCTAAGGGAATAGACCCTTCTAGAAGATAGAATCACCCTGCGTATAGCCACGCGAGGCTATTGGCTTTAAGGGATTACGGCAGGATTACGCCAGATAGCGCACCAGTACATCCCAAGCTCTCACACCCCCCCCCCCCCCCCCCCCCCCCCCTCCTTTACGCCTAGTCGGCCCCCTTCACGCCTAGCCGGCCCCTCCCTCACACCATAGCCAGCTCCTCGCGCCTTCGCTAGCCCCTCGCGCCATCGATGGCCCCTCGCGCCTCGCTGGCCCCTCGCGCCGTAGCTGGCCCCTCACGCCCTAGCCGGCCCCTCGCGCCCTAGCCGGCCCCTCGCGCCCTAGCCAGCCCCTCGCGCCGTCGCTGGCCCCTCGCACCATAGCCGCCCCCTCGCGCCGTAGCCGGCCCCTCCCGCCCTAGCCGGCCCCTCGCGCCGTTGCCGGCCTTTCGCGCCCAGTCGGCTCCTTGCGCACAACCCGCCCCTAGCGCCCAGCCGGCCCCTCGCGCCCTAGCCGGCCCCTCGTGCCCAGCCGGCCCCTAGTGCCTAGCCGGCCCTTCGCGCTTAGCCGACCCCTTCTCGCGCCGCCGCTCGTCACCCACTCGCCTAGCCGGCCCCTCTCGCCTAGCCGGCCCCTCCTACGCGCCGCCAGCCCCACGCGCCTTGATGGCTCCTCTCTACGCGCCGGCCCCTTCCCGCACCTGCCCGGCCTCTCGCACGCCTAGCCGGCCCCTCATGCACCTCGGCCCCTTGCGCGCTAGCAGGCTCCTCGCGCGCCCTTCTCGGTCTTCTGTCCAGTCCCCGTTCCGGAGAGTCCTGTCGCCACGTTGCTATTTCGCCCTGCAGCTGAGTATCTGTGTCCATGTACCGCTGTGTCCCGGTGCCGCTGCGGTTGCGCGATGGTGGACGCATGCTTTGTCTGGACGCGGAGGGGCACGCGATCAACTTCACCGCCTGGCTTGTCGATCTTCGCCGGCACCTCACAGGTCAGGGCTAGGATGGGCACTCCCTGGCTATGCATGTTGATGGCTTGCATTTCCGCCCCCCAGTGCCTGACCCCTTTCCTGCTGACCCCACCACTGCTGAGAGTGAGGCTTTTGCTGCTGCTGCGCTTGCTCGCGCTGTCTGGGATTCTCGCGATGCTGTAGCGCAGCTTGCCATTAGTCATGCGCTTTCTCTATCTGAGCGCCCGTGTTTCACTGCTGACGCAAACGCCAAAGACATCCTAGATGCAGTAGTTGTACGCTACTCCACGCCTGCCTCCGCCTCAGCTGGATGCTTGATCCTCCCCATGCTCTTCCCCGATCTCTCTGCATTCCCCATTGTCGCTGATCTCGCCACTCACCTCCGTGCACAAGAGACTAGCTACTGCGCTGCTAGTACTACTACCCAGCTCACTTCCTTCCCCCCGCTGTTCTGTGTTGCCCTGTACCTTATTGCCATGTGCCTATCTGACCACTTAGCCACTGCCCGCGAACACTTCCTTAGCCAGCACTCTGGTGACCTCACCCTGACCACATTTGTCGCTGCCCTTTCTGAGATAGAGACTCGCCAGCGCACTACCGCTCAGTCGAGCGGTGTTGCGGCAGTCCCTATCTTTCAGGGCTGTGCTCCCTCCCAGTGCACATACGCTGACGTTTTCGCAGTCGAGCTGGCGGCAGCAAGCTGGCGAGCTGGCGTGCTGGCAGCAAGCTGGCGGCGGCTGCTGGTGGCGGCAAGCTGCTGGCGAGCTGCTGGCGGTGAGCTGGCAGCGGCGAGCTGCGAGCGAGCTGCTGGCGGCAAGCTCGCAGTGGCTAGCGAGTTGCTGGCGGCGGCAAGTTGGCTAGTTGCGAGCAGCGAGTAGCGAGCGGACGGGAGGAGGGGGGGGGGGAAGGAGGGGAGGGTGGCGAGTGGCTGTAGTAGCGGGCTGTGTGGAAGCGGCAGCTGCGGGCTGCAGGCAGTGCGATCAGGCTAAGGGAGGGTGGGAGGCTAGGAGCTACCTAGGCTAGGGTGGGAGGGGAGTGAGGAGCATCTAGGGCGGATGTGCTATGCCTAGGGACTGCCTAGCTTGATACCATGTCAAGAGAAGAGAATGAGTTGGCTAGGCAAGCTAAGACAGAAATTTACACCTAAGTGTTTATACCCTTTATAGAACTGGATTCTAGAAAGGCTATAATTTATATATTCCTAACACAAATAGATCTTAACGTTAACACTAAGCTCTGGCGAGCTTGCATGTTAGGTTCGTGCCAAGCGGGGCTTGATTTGATGTCGCCGATTGTGTTATCATCCTCGTTACAACAGAGCTAAGGTCTTTGCATTCCCTCCACTACTTCTACTGTGCTTGATTTTTGGGTCCATGAACATTCTTTACGATCGATGTCATGAGTTTTTTTTCATATTTTATGATGAAAACACCTCATCTATCAGTACTTTATCTTTCACGATACCGTGGTTGACTTTAGTGCTAACAGACCCTATCGTGTACTATGGGATGGATATATGAGACCAATATTTTGGAGGTACACGATGGATGAAATGCATGAGTTTTGTAAACAGAATGGATGTGGTGCATGACGGAAGTGATGCGGTTTATTGATGGATGAGAAAATGCCATAGTAGATTACCCAACAACCATGTGACCACTTGCTCAGCTCTAGCCCGGTGGGGAAGTCCGGGGCTGACGTTATCAGGGTATATTGGTCTCATATATCGTGTACCTTTTGGGCCAATCTGTAATTTTCAGGGTTGAACTTTTTGAAGGATGAGGAAATTTAGGATCGTATTCCGTGGAGACTGGGATTCAGGGCCTTACACGTATCGACTCTCAAACAGGCAAATCGTACCTATCTGCCCACAACCCTGAAGTTTCGGCAAAGTCCCCAACCGCAAAAAACTTTCCCCCCACACGCCCAGCAACCCAAATTTTTTGCCGAAGTCCTTTTGTACAGACATTCCCCCCACACTCCAAGCAACCTACAAAACATCGGCTTCCTCTTGTACAGACATTCGCCCGACACACCCAACAGCCCACAAAAATCGGCGAAGTCCTATTGTACAGATGTTCCCCCTCCCACACTCCCACAACCCATAACAATTGGCGAAGTTCTCAACATCACCCCCTACCCCCCCAACAAATCCATAGAATCCAGCTAGATGATGAAGACCAGACTTCCACCCATATACCCATACACCAAACACCCACACACCTATGCATCCATTCACCCATACACCCATTCACCCATTCACCCATACACCCATTCACCCACTCATTCACACACATCCATACACCCATGCACCCGTTCACCCATACACCTATACACCCATTCACCCATTCATCCATACACCCATACACCCATTCACCCATACAACCAAGCACCGATTCACCCATACACCCGTTCACCCATACACCAAGTCAACCATTCAACCTTTCACCCACACACCCCTACACCCATACACCCAGACACCCATTCACCCAAACACCCATTCATCCATACACCATACATCCATTTACCCATACACCCATGCATCCATGCACCCATGCACCCATGCACCCATTCACCCATGCTCCCATACACCCGTTCACCCGAACACCATACACCACACACCCATTCACCCATACACCAACACACGCATACACCCATTCACCCATACACCCATGCACGCATACAACCATACACCAATTCACCCATTCCCTCATTCACCCATACATTTGTTCACCCATACTAAATTTGTTTCCTTTAAATTATAACAAACTATGCATGAGTTAGGCCCTGGGGCTTATATTTGAAAATTCGATTTTAGGCCCCACTCATGCACTCATACACCCATGCACTCATACACCCAAACACCCATACATCCATTCACCCATACAACCATACACCGATTCACCCATACACCCATCCACCCATACACCCATTCGCCCATTCACCCATACTCTCATACACCCATACACCCTTACCCGCTACTCTAACATGGTATTGAGCTAGGTTATATTTTTTTTGGGTTGCGGAGCAACTTATTGCGATCGATCGGAGGAGATTTTTGTTTTTTCAAGGAAAATTTTACAATCAAGGATGATTATAATCAAGTAAATATACAATGATTAGTGGGCGCCATATTAGGGATCCATCGTTTGAACAGCATAGATTCACTAGCGTCACTAGGTAATAAAGTTGAAAGATTTGCCAAGTTGTTTTATATTATTATACTTGAAAATGAACAATGATGGAAAACAACAAATGTGTTGAAGTTTTCCATCATTTCCGATTTCGTGTTTTGAAAAAAAAAAGGGGGGGGGGGGGGCTATATATTCTTAAACTATCTGAAGGGGAGTTCCCAAAATATGTGTAATATAGTGTAATATATTAATTACACTATGTCATTGGCAATATAATTATGGAAAACAAAAAAATGTTCAATGTTTTCCATAACTGCCCGTCGCGTATTTTTGTCATCGACAAAAATAGGCAATCGCTTCCCCAGCTAAGTGTGGGAAGTCCAAAGCCTAATGAATGAATCACACAACATATTTTGAGGCAATACACTTCATGACAACTAGAAAATGGATTGCACTCATCATCTCCAATTCAAATGACTGCACTCAAGGTGGAAACTCAAAGAACCTTAGTTGAGACGATCACTACAACCCACTTTTTTGCATGCACAAAATGCACCACCCATCTGTCAAGCAAGCAGTAATAGAATGGACAAGGGATGCAACACAGAGCAAAAGAAAAAGAACACCGTCATAACTCATGGACTCTAAAATGCATCAGGAGAAAGAAATGCAGCCACAAATAAAACATGTTATTCAACACTCTATTGTAGATAAAAACCACGGCCGGAAACCAGATATCTCTTCCAGAAGCATTCCTGAGGCACCATCACGTGTGGAAAAAAAAATGAGAAAGAAAATAAAAAGAGTTAGTTGAGAAAAGAATGCATGATAGATCACGGGAAACGAGGATTGAAGAAAAGAACAACGTATCAGGCAGAGGTAAAAAATGAGACAAGAGAGGTTGAGAGGGAGAGAGGAGGGGGGGGGGGGGGGGGGGGAGAAGATGAGAATACCGGAGAATGTGAGAATGCGAAAATGTAGTTAATGGGAGAATGAGACAATGAGAGAATCATAAAACTAGAGAATGAGAGAATGGTCAATGGAAGAATTGAGACAATGAGAGAATTAGATCAGCAAAGAATGAGAGAATGAGGGAGGGAGAGAACAATGGGAGAATGAGACAATGAGGGAATCAGAAAACCAAATAATGAGAGAATGAGAGAGTGAATGGGAGAAGGAGAGAAGAAAGAAACCAGAGAATGAGGGCGTGGGCTAATGTGCAATGGGAGAATGCGAGAATGAGATATCGAGAGCATTAGAAAATTAGAGAATGAGAGAATAATCAATGGGAGAATGAAACA